>VDFB02136968.1:0-29375 GCA_007258455.2 Sequoia sempervirens
TTTCTTTAATTTATTTTATTATCTCCAATTTCCACCTTGGATGCATTTGGCAGGGATGTGACATGTATGTTGGAGCTTGTCACTATTTGTATATGATGTATGTTGGAGCTTGCCATTGTGTATGTGATGTATGATGAAGTCACTATGTATTTGTGATGTATGTTAGAGCTTGTTATTATGTATTTGTGATGTATGTTAGAGTTTGTCATTGTGTATTTGTGATATATGTTGGAGCCAGTCACTAAAGTAAATGTGATGTGTATGAGACAATCATTGTCATACTTGTGATGTACATATGAGCTAATCACCATTATACTTATGATTTGTGTATGATCTAGTCACTATTATACTAGTGATGTGTGCGAGCTAGTCACCTAGTGTATATGGAGGTATGTTTGTGACACATTGTGTATGATCTTTGGGATTATGGTATTCAATATGCCCCTTGTGAATATTGTGAATGTTTGTATAGTAATGCTTGGTAATGTCTGGTATGGACCCAACACTTGATGGCAAATTATTATCAAAATTATTATCATTATATTATAATTGGCTGAGTTGATAACTTACATGTACTTAATTAATAGTTATAGGTTAAAAACAAGATCATAGGGGATATGTAGGCAGGATCACCATGAACCCTTGAGGCTTAGGTCTGGGTCTAGGAATGACCCTAGCTATAGGAGCTTAACACTTTTGAGTGTAAGCATATAAGTTGTGAGGTTGATTTGTTGTCACAATGATGAATGAAGAACTTTTGATATTAGCACTTCAAATTTAGATGAAGTATGCTTGGTCGGTTAAGTTGGTAGTTGAGGTAAATTGTTAAAAAAAATTGTAGCACTTGAGGGGTGGATTTTATAAAAAAGATGGAGCAGTAGATGAGAATTCTATTTTTTAACACTTAATATTTTAGGATGTGATCCTTAAGAGTAGCAATTCCAACTAGTTTTTTTATAATTGCTAATCTAATTTGTTTCCCATGTTGTGCATATAATTAGAGACATTAAAATTTACACAAACCATATTACAAAATCTAAAACAACAAATAGCTCAAGGGAAGTTGATAATTGGGGCTCGAGCAAGAACTTGGAATATCTACAAGTTTGAAGGTGGGATGAATATGATAATTATCTACAACTCAGGATGCTTCTGAATGATAGGAAGATGTCCCCTAGTTAGTTTACTTCCTTTTGCAAATGCCAATGCAGTGGTAGTGGAGATGGCCAATGAGGTTCTCCCAGTAAGTTGAA
The DNA here is from genome assembly GCA_007258455.2 of Sequoia sempervirens. NCBI lineage: Eukaryota > Viridiplantae > Streptophyta > Pinopsida > Cupressales > Cupressaceae > Sequoia > Sequoia sempervirens. The sequence continues at coordinate 1,254 of VDFB02136968.1, forward strand.
ATATATAATATTAATATTCTAGTTTTTATGTGTTTACGTAGGAGATGAGAGGAAAGGAAACAAAGATAGAAGAAGAGAATAGGGTTGTGGTTGAGTATTTGCATATGCATAAGATACTGATAATTGAATTATTGATGTCTTAGGTTGTAAAGCGAGTATCAATTCTAGTAGGTGTTTGTGGCACACATCCATTTTGCGAATGGATTACTTTTTGGGGCAACTAGAACCCATTGGTTTTAAGGGATTAAAAACTTTCCAACATTAAGTCTATTTGATGGAAGCTTTTGCCAAAATTTATAAGAGACTGGCATTGGGATATGGGTAATTTCCTTATTCTATATTATCACCATTTTCAATTAAGTCTTTTTGGCGTGAAAAAGGGTACTTTATCTAACTAATTCATTTTTTAGCTAGTTATCTACTTAGGGTTTTTTTTACACTAGATTAAGTTTACATAGCGATAAAGTTGTTGGGCTTTAATGACCCTAATTTGTCACATGCCACATCTCATAGGATGATAACACTTATCATAGTCTTATTACACTTTGAGTCACACCTTGGCCTATATAACCAAGGGGTTTCTTTTGTAATCTCAATTTTCAAGCTCATTGTAAGATTAACATTTTTTTGAGTTGAATATAGTTTATTTTTGCTCTTTTTTATTTTTTAATTTGTTTTTCTTCATTCATTTGCATCTTGGGTAAGTTTTTCAACCAAATCTTACACAATATCAAAGTTATTGTGAGTTGTGGGTTAGCAATATTTTGAGAGATATGGAATTGTAGAGCTATTATTTTTCTAAGCACCTCAGTATTTTCTCTTGTATTTTTGGATGATATGGAGAATTAGAAAAATGTGGAGAAAATACTAGTTTTTTGGGGAGTTCAAATATTGAATTTTCAGTTGCAGTTTTTTTGAAACTTCTTGGAGAAATTTAGAGCTCATCATTGCATCCAAAGTAGCTAAGAAAGTCAAATTTTATTTTTATTTTTTTTGAAACAGAGATCATAAGCCAAATCTACAAGAGTTTGAAGCGGGAGTTTTGTTGCAAGATCCAACAAATAACTACCATTTCAAAGCTTCTTGAGTCAAATCTAACCCTGACATAATGCTCAAGAGGCTCAAAAATGCTAAAATGGATTGTTAATTTGTGGATTTTGAATGAATTTGTAAAAAAAAATGTTCAGGGAGTTGTACGACCCCCATGAACATACCAGTCTAAGAAAAATAGCTTAAATTTATGTGTTTATTAAAATGCATCCTTTTTTAAATGTTTTGAAAAAAATTGTAACATTTAAAAATCTTCAAAAATAAAAATAAAAATAATGTATGGATGTTATGCAAGCCCGACATAGGTGTGTACTTGATAGGTACGTGGGTACCCATAGGGCCCCACACCCTAGAAATTTGTGGGCCCATGGGGCCCCATACCCTTTATTGGGCACAACCTTTTTAAAAGGCTCATAATGCCCCTCACATGGGGTGTGAGGGTGGTTTTAGGCCCCCCACCAAATTACTTTTTTATAAATATTTTAATATTTTAAAAAGAACTTTATTAATGGTTTTTTAATTAATGTTTTAATTAAATAAGCTTTAATAAAGATTTTTAATATTTTTTAAAGTCTTTTTTAATAAAACATTAATAAAAAATTCTTCTTTAATATTTTTAATTAATTTTTAATATTTTAAATTAAAAACTTTGTTAAATTGTTTTTAATAAAGTTTTAAAAGAATAAAATATTCTTTATTAATATTTTTAATAAAGCCTTTTAATAATATTTTTTAATTAAACTTTTAATTAAGTTCTTCTTTAAAACAAAATTTTCATTAATAAGAAAAATTGGAAAAGTTTTTTTTTCGATTGATTGTTGACCTTTGCACTAAACCATCTATGGTGTTCTTCCAACTGGTAAACAATAGAGCCAGTTGCTCTTGACATTAAAGTGACATCTTGATCGAAGGGCACATTTAACGACCACATCTGGTTGTCTATTATAGAGTTGATTTTTGTGTGGCTTCTTCATTGGACTTTTTATATTTGCATTATTGTTTTTTAAATAACTCTTGTATGTAAGAGATATGTTGTAAACGCACTAAAATAAAGTGTCATAATCTTGTCACTTAAGTGTAATTTGTCACAACTTTTGTATTGCAAGGTTTTTGGATTAACCTATGTATTGAGTGTCAATTCCTATATATATAGTGAATGCAACAATTGGTTACCCATGCATTTCAATGTGATGAACTAGATACAAGGGTCAGGTTCTAAATCTAAAGACTTGGTATCTGTATTTTCAACTAATATTTAGTTGAGCAATGTTCATAATCATAAACACTCATACAAGCTATGTACATCAAATTTGTAATTTCAAGCGTTTGAAAATATCCAATTGATATTAGTCCAGTAGACTCTTTGATTTTGATATTATTCTTGTTGTAGTGTGAGATTCATCATTAATTCTTCGTTGAAAGTTACAACTTCATCTTTTTTTTGTAGTTTAAACATAATTGGTTAAAAAAATTATTCCCATTGTGTTTTCTCCTTTCCCATTTGTTTGTAAATGACTACATTTACCTTCTCGTGCTCCTTATCCACATTCTTATGCTTCCATAGTGATAGCTTTTGCATATACTCATGAGTTGATAGTTTCAACTAAATCTTCATTTATGTTGACATCTTCTGGAGTGGTACTCAATTCTTCATATCAATGTTTGTCACCATTTGACATATTCTAGAGTAACATTTGGAGGACTTGTTATCATATTTGGTCTATGCTCTACATCAATTTTAACAAATTTCTACATTGTGACCTTTTTTAATTTAAATTAAAACTCCTGACATTGTGACAGTTGAGTAGATTTCAGAGACTTATTCCTTTCATTATTGGGAAGATGTTTTGCATGCATCATTGGCTCTAATTCCTCCTCAGGGGATGAATGTTTTTTTACTGATCTTCAATCATCTTCAAAGTTGTATGTTGAGCATCCACCAGGTAATAGCTAGTATTGGTTTATGGTTTTATCATTTCATTTAGTAAGTTTCACAAACATTTTGAAGACTTCATACATCTTTCATATGCCTTTTATGCACTTTGATATACCTAAATATGTGGAAATATAAATATAATATATCAATATATGCTTTTGTGGATGTATGAATGTATTTAGAAGATTTAGTATGTTTTTATGATTAATTGTGATTGTTAATGATGTGAATGCCTTGGTAGAAAAACTAACATCTTGCAACCAAGAAGATTGTAGCTCCCACAACAATTGGATTTATAGCCCACAACAAAGGATTGTGGATGGTTGTAGGTGAGAAGCCAAAATGATTGAAGCGTGATAGTTCTAGGGGAAAGCAAAGGTGGCTATTGATTGGTTAGCCATGAGTTGCCATAATTACACTTTTATCCAATAAGGCAACTAGAAGAAGTTGGTTCCAATTAGGAGTGACCCATGCCATCACAATTTTCATGAAACACGTCCCTATCATGGCGGTTAAGCTTTAGAGGTAGAATCTTAGTTTGGTTTTTCTTCTATTTCATATTTATGGTTTTCTATTTTAAATACTAGTCCTCTTCCTATCCTTGAGGGAAGTGGACATATGCATTAATGTTATGTTTTTAGTCTTAGAATGAATAAGACTCCTCTTGAGCCTATATATTAGGTTTTCTGGTTGAGGAGTGAATCTAGCAGTGTGATTGTTTTTGCCAATTAATAGTTAATTATTATTAGTTTTATGTTATCAAGTTGCAATAGATATGTTCTGTTGAATGAGAGATCGTTAGAGATTCTTGTCAGATTATAAGGAAACAAATTTTCATGCAATAAATGAGTTTAGTTTGTTGTCATGATTTGGTGATCAAGTAGTGCATATTTGATATCTTTTGTAGGTGCAACAACTCAAGAAAGAGCAAGGGCCACTCAAGGTATTGTCAACCCACCTTATTTTTTGTGACTAGATTAGATGCTACATTACTAAATCCATTTAATTTTAGTTTTCAATTATATGTATGTGAATATTGTGAATGATATTCTATAGCATGAATTACATCCTGTAGCATTACATTGAGTTATTCTCCATAGAAGTTAAGGTCAGAAGTTAGAAGTATTAGTTAGTTGTAAGTTTAATTTCAATAGTTAGCAGAACTTATAGTATTGAGTAGTAAGTAGTATAAGTAGCAAATTTATGTTAATTCCCCTATTTTGCAATTTTATGAATTATTTTCTTTTTCAAACTTTTACTATTTTTAGTACATATGTGACCACCTATGTTCCATTGATATAGAGCGTGGTTAGGATCTTTGGATGTGCATATAGTGTTAGCACTGTCAAAAGCTTACGAGCCTTAGTTGATAATTAAATGTAGCCTTTTGTGAAGGTTTGGTGAATTGTTCAGTTAGAAACCCATCTTCTAAATTGTGTGTCTACTTGAAAACACCAAGTTAATTAGACGTTAGAAATGCTTTACATTTTTGGCATCATTGTTGAGGATGGTGTTACATTAAGGATTCTACTATGTATTTTCAAGCTTTCATAGTTTAGTGGTTTTATTGTCAACATTAGGGTAAATAAAGTTTTATCCATCAGCACAAACACACTTTACTAACAATATGTAGGATCCATTGATCCAAAGAGTCATAATCATTGTATATAGAGGCAATAAGATGCTCACAAAACATTTCTTCCTTCAATACATGAAGCATTGCAGGATAGTGGTGAACACAGTGAACAGAACGATGGTATTCCTGAAGAAAAATCATCCCTAACACCAATACCTACACCAAAAACAAATGAGACTTCCCACACACACATTAGCATCATGGTTGATGTAGCAATCAAAAATCCACTAGAGCATGTCACATTTGAGTTCCCTATAGCCAACCAAGAAAGAGCTACTACTTTTAAGAACATACCTACTTCAGCACTACTTATCTTCTATGGGTTGGTCATAGAGGACCCAAACACCTTTTTTGAGTTTGATGTGCTATGCAGAAGTTATGACTATATGATAGACGCACACATGCTCAAATTATTTTCAACAACACTGGAGGATTACTACAATGAACACAATGAAGGAAATTTTTTTGGAAAAATATCAAAATTACTATTATAGACATCTAAATTTGACTTCCATATGGTCAAATTCATCTACTCTTTTTGTCTCTTTCTTCAATATTAATTAAATAATTGATTTAATTAATATTTCATTTTTTTCCTAAGGTTCTTCAAGTGTTTAATTGAAAAATTAAATATTTTACCTTATCCTCTTTGCTTCTCTAAATTAAATAAATATATCAATTTATTCAATTTAGTCATTAAGTCTTTTTAAATCAATTTTTTAATTTCTTTTTTTTTCTCTCCTAGTCACATCCTCCATAATCCTCCCCTAATCTAGATTAATGTAATTAATTCATGATTATGATGTGCACACCCTAAATCTGGGATTAATGTTACATCATCCATATTTTGCCACTTACCTCTAATCTTTCATTAATCCTCCTAATCATGTGTTTGCACAACTTTAATCAAAGTCATTAACCACATTTGGCATGCCTTTTTAGTCAACCTTTTCATTTGCCTTTCTTAGCATTGACCCTCTTTTCCATGTGAATTTTTAATTCACATTTATTCACCTTGGGCTCCTCTCTTCCCCATATGAATTTTTATTTCACTTTTATTCTTCCAAGGAATCCTCTCTTCCCCATGCAACTTCTAGAATATTTGACTTGTCACATCATTCACATGTGGCAAATTCCCACATTTTTGGAAACCCTCTCTTATCCACTAGATTCTCCCAAGCATGTGATAATTCACATTTATTTCTCCAACTATTGTCTTATTCCCTATTGAAATTTTTGAGGAATTTTAAAATTTCTCAAATCTCACTTTCACTCTCACTTGGGGACAAGAAGTTCCTTTTTGAGGAAAATCTTCTCATCCCCCAAAGTACTTGCAAGGTAGTTGTCTTTTATCCATATCGCTTGTCCTTATTCCACCTCACTTACACATCATCACATCTTAAGCCACTTCACCCTCCACATGTCAAGATGTGTGGCCCTGTGAGTCCTCAATTCACCATAGCCCTTCATCTTGGCTCGATGGCTTAATCTCAATTGTTGAATTCTCTAGAGAATTCAAATTCTTTTTTAAATACCCCCCTCTTCTAATGCATTTTACAACACTTAGTCATTTGCACCCTTATGCTACCAAATTGCTCACTTAATTTGCAAACATTATTTCAGCTATTTAGTCAAGCCATCTAGTCTTTAACATTTGCATTTTATTATATTGTTTATTTTGCATCTAACCATCTTCATTGCCATCCAAGGAGCACACAAGCTTTCAAACATCAAGGGCCAACCAAGGGATACTACAACACAGGTATAACCATTTACAATCATTATTTTATATTTTTTTGAGTTATTATTCCTTAGGCTAATCTTTGAGGTGTTTCTTGTGTTTTCTTTATATTACATTTTAGTTATTTTGCACTTTTGGAATAGGATAAACTCAAGGCTTCACATTTAGTAATCCCACCAATGTGCAAATGACAGATCGCCTGCTCGAACAACATGGGGAATTTTTTTTGGCCGACCTAACCTTCATCAGGTGTCAACCTATCCAAATATGGCAATTTCATGCCTAACATACCCCAAAGTTCACAAAATGTACTAAGAGATTCATACATCTCAATGTTCCTCTAGTGGACGGTTGGTACCAACCTGAATTTGACAATGTCGTCCTTTACAACATTATTAATCCCATTTTTCATAATCACTACATACCCATCTTCCATTATCATATCAGTTCTTATTGACGCTTATGACCATGTGGTATTTCCTTTCATTATTAATTCACTATAAATTGCAAGAGCGCCCAAACCCGGGCAGACCCACCCGAGCTTGCGAGGGAGCTTGTCCGAGCCCAAGCTGACCCACCCGAGCTCGCAGGCGAGCCTATCCGAGCCCGGCAGACTGTGCTCACGGGCGAGCCCATCAGAGCCTAGGCGGACCCGACCGGGCTGGCTAAGGGGCCTCCGCCGAACTTGGGGGACCCACCGGGCTGCTGCTTTCAGCTGAACCCGCTCGGGCTTGGATGGACCCGCCCGCCTGGCTAGGCAGACCCACCAGGCCCAACTGGGCCCCCCATAAACTAATCACCCCGCCATGCCCCCCTCCCAAATCTTTTTTTTTTTACAAAATTTCCCACTAACCCATTTTCCTCCCGAACAACCCCACAAAACCCATATTTTTGTTTTTGGAATTAGTTGAGGCTAAAAAAGATTAAATAAAAGGAGCATACAACACCAAAGATCGAAGGGCCAACCAAATGATCGATTCAAGATAAGGTAAAAAGTTTCATTTGTCATCTTTATTTTGTATTGAATATGTCATGTACTATCCTTCCACCTCATGTACACATCACCCTTTTTAAGCCATATCACATGCCACATGTCAAGATGTGAGGGCTTCTAAGTTCTCAATTCACCTTAGTCCTACATCTTCATCTTGGTGGCTCAATCTTGACTGTCCATTTCCCTAGAGAATTCCAAATTCTTTATAAATACCCCATTTTTCTCTCATTTTGGGGGATATCATTCATAGTAGTCAAACTTTTGCAAAAAAATTCTCAATCCATACTTAGCCATTTTTCATGTTTGCATCCACTTCCATCCATTTTTCATTCATCCTATAGCTTGCATCCTTTGCCATCTAAGGAGCATACAACACCAAAGATTGAAGGGGCCAACTAAAAGATTGATTCGAGACAAGGTAAAAAGTTTCATTTGTCATATTTATTTTGTATTGAATCCAACTAGGCTAATTTTGAGGTGTAGAGTGTTTTTAGTGTTATATCCTCTCTTTTGTTTTCTATTCATATTCTACCACTGAAATTCACCCTATCACATAAGTCATCATAGATATAACATATGCATACATCATATCACCATGTGAATATCTGCATTAATAAAATCATCCATATTCCACAAATACATAAACCCAATCATCCATTGTCATATCATAAATATGTGCATAAATAAATATACTCATACATCCACATAGGCATGAGGTATCATATACTCATACATCCACATAAGCATGTAGTATCATAAACATGTGCATAAATAAACCAAAGTATCCATCTACATGAGCAGGAAACATCATATACATGTGCATAAATAAACTGAATCATCCATCACAAAAAACATACTGCATAATGTCAATAAGGACTGTCCCATATCATAATCAAAGTAATACAATGTATGTCATATATCCATCATACATCAAAATCCATCATATATCCATCACATAGCCCTCATACATCATCAAATAAGGTACAAAATCCAGAGATGTAGAGCATCTTTGATCTTTATCGATAAGTACTACACGCTTCACCCTGCATCTGTCAAAAACTAGTATCTTGTCATCTCACGAATGAGTTACCCGATCTAATCTCTGTGGTGAATCGGTACTGATCTCCTGCTGGTGTGACACCAGGTGAATCACTATAACATCTCTCTCTAACTGCAACATGTGCATCTCTCTCCTCATCTCCTCATCTCTCCACTGCATCAACCCCATGTCCCCAATTGTCTGCTCTAAATAGTCCACTGTGTCTCTGAGCTCACCCATTCTTGGTGCCAATCTGCTCTTTCTCCATAATCGCTCTAGCTATCTCTGTAAACCCTTTCTATCTCCAGTAGTTCCTGTCCCAATTTTTGATGGCTCGTGCCCCGTCACCCCTCCAATAGCCTGTCGTATCACTGCCTCTGCCACAAAATAGTCTTGCTCCCATCTCGTTGCATCTCCCTCCTTATGCTCCCTGGCCACCTCCACTCGCAATCTCTCTATCTCTGCTCGCAGGTCAACTTCCTCATCCTGTGCCTCATCTCTCTCTCATCAATCTCCTCTCCACATCGAATGCCAGTAAAGCTAGGACTGCGTAATCTCTCACCCTAGGTGAATTGTGCCTGTAGCTCACTCAACACTGACTCTAATTTGATCCGCTCAGCCTCTATCTATCGAGATCACTGCTCGTTGAGGAGCAGTCTCTCCAAAGTCTCTCTCAACACCACCACAGAATCCTCTCCTTGGGGAGGTGCTGTCGACAATGGTCGAAGGTCATACACATCAGTGTCAATGTCCATCCCTTGTGGCTCATACCCCTTGCTCTCTGTCGACGCCTCCATCGCATCCACATTTATCACCGAGGGGGCTCCCTCTCTCTCTGTCATCCTCTCTTGTGCTCTACTGGCCTCACCCTCCTCCTATCTTTGTCGCTAATGCCCTCCTGTGGTCATGTCTACCTCCTGTCTCTCCTATACTCTACTGGTCTCAACCTCCTCCCCTCTCCTGCTACTGACCTCCTAGGGATGCACGTGCCTCTTGGCTCCTCTCCCTGGATCTTCGACCCCCTATCTTGCTACATTGCAGCCCTAACCTCATCCTCTCCCTCCTCTGCTCCATCCCCTCGAGATCTATGTCGTCATCTCCTCTTGGCTACCCTCACTAGCTCCTCGGCTGCTCCAACAACCTCTTATCTCCTCCTAGCTGCCCTTGTTGGCTCCTCAGCTGCTCCCACCGCCTCATGTCCCTCTCCTTGTTGTCCTCTTGCCTGACCTCCTCTCTGTTGTCCTCGAGGTACTAGTCTCACTGCCCTCAGCCGTCTCTCATCCTCTGACCCAAACCATAGTGCTCCCTCAATCGACACTATTGGGGTAGTATGTGGTGGTGGATGTCGCCTGAACCACTATCAATATCAATCTATCACCTCTACATCCCTCTACCCCTCCCACCTGTCTGGGTATGACATAAATTGTAGTGTCTCTAGCTCCTCCCACACAACATCCAGGCTTAATGGAGCCCCCATGGTCACTCCCGTAACAGTTGCTAGAATCTCACCTGTGCCGTGAGAATATCCTACCTCACTCCAAACTATCATGTCACCCGATCGAGTCTGTGTAGCTCCACTATAAGCAGAACTCTCCCAACAATATAATAGCAGGTGAAAAAGTAACCATTGTGTGCCTCCTCATCACCCCTCCAGCCCCTGAAGTGTTACAGTATATAAGGATGCCACACTATCATCTCTACCTACACATCATCTAACCGTCTCCTCCATATATCTACATCTCTCACATCCTGATACTATAATATTGCTCCCACCTCGGCTCCCCAACCCCAGGCCACAACCTCTCTACCATCCTACTCTCCTAATCTGTGCACAATCGGTCTGGTCACCCTAATGTGCTCCCATTCCCAAATCTGTAGAAGTGTGACATGGGCCACACTCAGTGCCTTTTGGTAGTATACCCGATGCATGTCCTGATACAATTGTACCAACATGCATGTCCCCCATGCAAACTGCCCCTCTCAGCCCTCGATGATATGCTAAATCACGTCAACAAACCTCAGATGTAGGAATCGACCACTCCAGTCTGGCAGCAGGATCTCGCTAATCAGTCGAGCTAAGTATAAAGACAATGCTGGTACCTTGTACAATAGACACCTGTCCACATCTGACTACCCCCACTGATCCTATAGATTGTCACTAGCAAAAACAAGATGCACAGACTCATACAATGCCCCATTCACCGTCTAGCACTCACTAACCGCAAGCCCTGCTATAGGGAGCCTCAGAATCTGCCAAACATCCTCCAAGGTCACCGTCATCTCCCTAGTTAGTAGATGGAATGTCAATGTCGCTGAGTCTCAGTGCTCTATCAGGGCTGTCAGCATGGCCCTGTGGGCCTTAATCATTGGATATGTTAGCATATGAAGTAATTCTGCCTCTTTCAGTCTCGTCAGCATATGAAGTAATCGTGGCATCCTTATATGCTACTGTACTTTAGTGGCTGGAGGGGTGATGAAGAGGCACACAACGATTACTTCTTCACCTATTGTTATATTGTTGGGAAAGCTTTTCTTATAGTGGAGGTACACAGACCTGATTGGGTGACACGGTAGTTTGGAGTGAGGCAAGATATTCCCCCAACACGGGTGAGATTCTGGCAACCATGGAGGGCTCCACTGAGCTTGGATGTAGTGTGGGAGGAGCTAGAGACATTGAAGTTTATGCCATACCCAGATAGGTGGGAGGGGCAAAGGGATGCAGGGGTGACATATCGATATTGGCAGTGGTTCAGGTGACATCCACCGCCATGGATTACCTCAGTAGTGTCAATTGAGGGAGCACTAGGGTTTGGGTCAGAGGTCAAGAGACGACTGAGGGCAGCGAGACTAGTACCCCAAAGATGACAGAGAGGAGGTTAGGCAAGAGGAGGACAATAGGGGGAGGGACAGGAGGCAGTGGGAGCAGCCGAGGAGCCAACGCGGGCAGCCAAGAGGGAGAGAGAGGAGGCTATTGGAGTAGCCGAGGAGCCAGCAAGGGCAGCTAGGAGGAGATAGGAGGCTATTGGAGTAGCCAAGGAGCCAGTGAGGGTAGGTAGGAGGAGGAGATGATGATGATGAAGATCCCAAGGGGATGAAGCAGAGGAGGGAGAGGATGAGGTCAAGGCTACAGTGCAGCAGGATAGGGAGAGAGGAGCTTGGAGGCATGTGCATCCCTAAGAGGTCAGCAGTAGGAGAGAGGGAAGGAGGCTAAGACCAGCAGAGCATGGGAGAGGTAGGTTGCAGACATGGCCATAGGAGTGCATCAGTGACAAGGACAAGAGGAGGGCAAGGCCAGCAGAGCACAGGAGAGGATGATAGTGAGAGAGGGAGCCCCTTCAGTGATAGAAATGAATGCGATGGAGGTGTCGGCAAAGAGTGAGTGGTATGAGCCGCAGGAGATGGACATTGACACTGATGTGTATGACCTCCGACCACTGTTGATAGCACCTCCCTAAGGAGAGGATCCCACGGTGGTGTTGAGAGAGACTCTAGAGACACTGCACCTCAATGAGTAGCAATCTCAGTAGAAAGAGGCAGAGCGGATCAGAATAGAGGTAGCACTGAGCAAACTATAGACACAATTAGCATAGAGTGAGAGAGATTACACAGTCCTGGTCATGTTGGCATCTGATGTGGAGAGGAGATTGATGAGAGAGAGAGATGAGGCACGAGATGAGGTCCGAGTAGAGATAGAGAGATTGTGAGTGGAGGTGGCATGGGAGCATGAGGAGGGAGATGCAGAAAGATGGGAGCAAGACTGTTTGGTGGCAAAGGTGGTGATATGATAGGCTGTTGGAGGGGTGACAAGGTAGGAGCCATTGGAGACTGGGATAGGGACTACCAGAGATACAGAGGGTTTACAGAGACAGCTAGAGTGATTATTGAGAGAGAAAGAGCAGATTGGCACTGGGAGCAAGCTGAGCTCAGAGACATAGTGGATTGTTTAGAGTAGACAATTGGGGACATGGAGTTGATGCAGCGGAGAGAGGAGACAAGGAGAGAGATGTGCATGTTGCGATCAGAAAGAGATGTGGCACAGGCACAGGTGTAGGTCTTAGAGGGAGATAGGGATGTGGTACATGCACGTACTCAGGTGGCTGAGAGTGAGAGGCTGGTGGCAGAGTCAAAGGCTCAATCTCTTCGGAGAGAGATAGATGCAGTGATGGCACAGGTGTCAGGTCTGCGATAGGAGGGAGATTTTGTCGAGTTGTGACTACAGGTACTTCAGAGGGACATGGATGCAGTAGAGGCTTTGGCACATGCCACACAAAGAGAGATGTTGCAGAGGTACAAATGTAGATGTTGCAGGGAGAGCAAGACATAGCAGTGGCTCAGTGGTAGTCAGTACAGGTCAGTGGTGTGATAGGAACAGATGCACAGAGGTTACAAGGGGAGAGGGATGCAGCAGTGGCTAGGGCAGTGGTTGTCGAGGGGATGAGAGATCAGGTTCAAGAAGAGATGGCATAGTTACAACTATCCCAAGAGGCCTAGGAGAAAGAGAGGAGATTGATCATGAGAGATTGGGATAGATATTTTCAAGAGAAGAATTATGCTTAGGTTCAGGTTGCTGAGCGAGAGGAGAATGCAAGGGAGGCAAGATTTTGGATGGCCATGTATTACCATGCAATTCTAGACCCTGCATAGCGGATGTTCCAGTATGTTCGACAGACACCATAGATGCTAGCACCATCCCAGTCATTGGGAACACGCACCCAAGGTTATAGTGATTCACCAGGTGTCACACTAGGCAAGAGATCAGTACTTGATTCACCACAGAGATTAGATGCGGGTAGCTCATTCGAGAGATGACAAGATACTAGTTTTTGACAGATGCATGGTGGAGGGTGTAGTGCTTATCAACAGAGATCAAAGATGCGCTACATATCTGGATTTTGTACCTTATTTGATGATGTATGAGGGCTATGTGATGGATATATGACGTACATTGTATTACTTTAATTATGATATGGGACAGTCTTTATTGACACTATGCAGTATGTTTTTTGTGATGGATGATTGAGTTTATGTATGCACATGTTTATGATACTACATGCTTATGTGGATGCATGAATATATGATACTTCATGCCTATGTGGATGTATGAGTATATTTATTTATGCACATATTTATGATATGACAATGGATGATTTTATTTATGTATTTGTGGAATATTAATGATTGGGTCCGCCCGGGCTCGGGCGCTCTTGCAATTTATAGTGAATTAATAATGAAAAGAAATAACACATGGTCATAAGCGTCAATAAGAACTAACATGATAATGGAAGATGGGTATGTAGTGATTGTGAAAAATGGGTGTAATATAAGGCCCTAACCAGTTTGGCTTAAATTTTCCCTTCTTGTCTCTATCTTGCTGAGTACGCTGATTCTCTTTGAGGACAAGATCACCCACCTGAAACTGTCGAGGGTGAACCTTCTTGTTGTAATGATGCTTGAGGCGATTTTGATATGCTTGCAGGTGATCATAGGCTTTGATTCTTCTTTCATCAAGTAACTCCAGCTGTGCAAGTCATGCAACATGAGCATCCTCCTCACTGATAAGATTTTTTAGGGAAATTCTCAGTGATGGGATCTCAACTTCAATTGGCAAGATGGCTTCAACGCGATAGACTAAAGAATAGGGAGTGGCCCCTGTAGGGGTGCGAATGGAGGTGCAATATGCCCAAAGGGTAGGATGAATATGGAGGTGCCAATCTCGACTAGTATTATTGACAACCTTTTTGAGGATGTAGATGAGGGTCTTGTTGGTTGCTTCTGCTTGACCAACACCCTAGGGGTAATAAGGCATTGACCAACGATGTTGGATGTGAAAGGTGTCGCAGAGGTGTTTCATGGCTTTATTTTTGAAGGGTTTTCCATTATCGGAAAGGATGGTGGATGGGATACCATATCTATAAAGAATATGGTAAAGGATGAATTTTGAGATCTGAATACCAATGATTTGAGAGCGGCATTGCTTCCACCCACTTAGTGAAGTATTCAGTGGCAGTGATTATGAATGTATGGCCATCAGATGATGGTGGGTAAATCTTTCCAGTCAAGTCAAAAACACCATTGAGAGAAGGGCCACGGTGCTAGGAGGGGTTGAAGATCCTATACACGAGCATGAATCAAATCTGCATGTCGTTGGCATGGAAGGCACTTCTTCACAAATTCACAAGCATCATTCTCTACTATAGGCCAATCATATCTAGCTCAGAGAATCCTTTTGGCTAGGGCCATACCATTTGACTGAGCTCCATTTGACTGGTCTCATTCACACACCTATGGAGGATCCCATCATACCCACAATGATAAAGTGTATCACTGATGATAATGTAATGGGTTGATCATTGAATAAAAGATTTTTGTTGGTTTTATGTGAGGTCTGGGGGTAGGATATTATCATGGAGATAGGTATATATGTCCTGGTACCAAGAGGATGCGGGACCTACGATATCGCACACCATATCAGTCTTAAGAATATCATATGCTAGGATTAAAAGTTGTTCGACAAAGAACTCGCATTTCGTTCTGTCTTTAGGCATGTCAATCAAGGAACCGATAGTGGCCATTGCATCTATTGCTTTATTTTGTACTTGAGGAATTTGGTCAAATTGTATGAAGGTGAAATATTTCTTGAAATCATCAACCATGCGTTTATAGTGTAACAACTTATCATCCTTTGTGAGGAATTCATCATTAACTTGCTTGATGACTAATAATGAATCACCAAAGACTTTCAAGCGAGTTATATGCCACTGTTTTGCAATTTAGAGGCCGGTGAGGAGGGCTTCGTACTTTGTGATGTTGTTGATACATGGGAATGCTATCCTAAATGATTTTGGAATGTAGTCACCTTGAGGGGTAACTAATAAAATCCCTATGCCTAATCTATTACGAGTGTATGAACCATCAAAATATAGTGTCCATGTTGGTGCTTCTGTAACTGTGTAAACTTCTTCATCTGGAAATTCAGTATCCAAAGGGTAAGCATCTACTAATGGTGCCTCAACCAACTGATCAGCTATGACCTGTCCCTTTATGGCTTTCTGCTCCCCATACTCTATGTCAAATTCGCTTAGGAGCATGACCCACTTGGCCATGCTGCCAGTCAGAGTGGTTCTAGATAACAAATACTTCAGTGGATCAATTTTAGCAATTAATTTGACTGGATGGTTGAGCATGTAATGTTGGAGTTTCTGTGTGCTGAAGACTAGTGCAAGGCAGGCCTTTTCCATGGGAGAGTAGTTTAATTCATAGCCGACTAATGTCTGACTGATGTAGTAGATCGCCCTCTCTTTCAATGATTCATCATGTTGTGCCAACAATGCCCCCAGCATGACTAAAGTGGCAGAGATATACAACAGGAGGGGTTTCCCTGGAATAGGTGGCATCAAGATTAGAGGATGAGCTAAGTATTCTTTGATCTTATGAAAACCTGTTTAACACTATTGGTTCCATTGGAAGGTGGAGTCTTACTTCAAGAGATGAGTGAATGGTTGACACTTATCCGCGAGCTGGGCTATGAACCGATGGATGGATTGCATCTTACCTTGGAGGCTTCTTAACTATTTCAAATTGTGTGGGGGTGGCATGTCCAGGATAGCCTTCACCTTGGTGGGATCAACCTCAATACCCCTTCAAGAGACTATGAAACCCAACAACTTTCCTGATGTGACATCAAAGACACACTTTTTTGGATTTAGTCGTAACTTGTAATGCTCCAACCATTCAAAGATCTTTTTTAGGACAGTAGGATGTTCCGCTCGTGTTCTGGATTTCCCTAAAAAGTCGTCGACATAATCCTCCATGATGATATGGATGAGGTCATGGAAGATGACCAACATTGCCCTTTGATATGTTGCCCCCGCATTTTTGAGACCAAAGGGCATAATATTGTAATAGAAAGCACCCCAAGGTGTTGTGAAGGTGGTCTTGTGTTGGTCCTCAGGTGCAATTCAAATCTGATTATAACCAGAGAAGCCATCCATAAGGGATAGCATCTCATGTCCTACTGTGAGGTCGACCAACATGTCAATGTTAGGCAGAGGGAAGTCATCTTTTGGATAGGCCTTATTAAGATCCCTAAAGTCTGTGTAGATCCGAATGTCTCCATTTGGTTTGGCAACTGGTACTCTATTGGAGATCCACTCAGAGTAGTCAATTGGTCTAATAAAACCTACATCTAATAACTTCTCCAATTCCTTTTTGACTAACAATGCTACCTGTGGATGCATCTTGCAGAGCTTCTGTTTGACAGGCCTGACATCTGGGTGAACGCCTAGATGATGAACCACTAAGGTGGGGTCTAAGCCTGGCATGTCTGAATATGACCAAGCAAAGTTAATGATTCCCTCTTGGAGTAGTTACATGATGACTGGATACTCTTGCTCTAAGAGTGACTTAGCTACATAGGTGATCTTAGGATTTTTAGCAGTACCCAGATTAACTTCTTGAGTCTCTTCAATTAGAATGGATGATCAAGTAGATAACAGAGTTCCCACAAGGGGAAGATGAACATCTCCATCTTCTAGCACCTCTTTGAGGTTTTCGCGATCAGATGCATCCTTTATTTTTACTTTTTCAAGATCAAGAAGTGCCTCGGGGAGGTTTTCACTAGATGACCGCTTTTTAATTTTCTTATTCTTATTTTTGCTACTGGAGTGTTCATCCTCCCCCAATCCCATGAGGTTGACATAGGTATCCGCAAACATATTGACAGGTGTGTTGTCACATAGGACCCAATCAATAAGTTCAAGGTGACAAAGGGATAGGCTAATGGTACAGATGGATAGGCATTCGAACATGGATGATAGGTCAGTGTGATTGATGTCATCACATGCACGTATGCTGGATTCCTCCTCTCGTATGTCTTCCAATGAGCCATCATCCACAACAACACTATTAGAGGTGTTAGATGATGTTGGAGGGCCTTTCTGCTTTTTATCATATTTGATGCCTATGTTCTTTGGTAGCTTTGATGTATCAATAGGCTGTAACTACCCCTGTTCTTCTTTACCTAGGCCCCTACCTTGGCAGTTATACTTTTTTGCAAACATAGCTGACCAATTCTTGAAAATATTCTTTTAGAGGGGGATCTGGTTGGCGTTCTTCTTGGTATACCCATTGACTTATATCCTCTTTTGGTGCATCTATCTTGATACTAGGGGACCTGAAAGTGGTGGTAGGGATGTTTTTACCACTGAAGGTGACAGTCTTGTATTCATTTGTAGTAGCATGTGAAGGTTGGCCGTACTCATGTGGTGACAATGGCATGGTGGCAACATTAAGAGCAATATGCATTTCGTATTCACCACACCCTTTGTCAATGATGTAGACTTTTGTGACTGTAGGATCGGTGGTTGAAGATGGAGTGGTTGTCATGGTGGAGGGTGGATTAGCGGATGATGACTAAGATGACCCCATTTCGACCTCAGGACAATAATGTAAATGGGGAAATGATGCTTCTAAAGTGCGGCAATATTCAGATGGTTGGGGGTCAACATAGATGGTGACTTCTTGTCTGTTGATTGGGAATTTTAGGCACTGATGGTACATGGACAGGACAGCTTGCATAGCATGGACCCAGGGGTGACCAAGGAGGAGATTATATGGCAATTCCAAATCAAGGACATGACAGGTAGTGTACTGAACCATAGGTCCCACTTGAATAGGAAGATTGATTATTCCCTCTGAATTTCTTTTTGCATTATCATAGGCCTTGATCGTGATGATCTAATTACTTAAATTTGCTTTAGTATACCCCACCTGTTTTATAAATTTTAGAGTACACAGATTGAGGGCAAAGCCATTATCTACCAAGACCCTTTTTATTTTATGACGAGCAACCATGACTTCGATATGCACGGGGTGATTATGGTTGACATCGATGTTTGGCATGTCATTCTAGCTGAAATGTAGCTAATAAGATAAAGCTTGGAATCATGTAGAATCAATGTCATTAGGTACATGGGTTTCTTGTAGGGCTCTATTGAGGATTTCTTGATTTACAGGAGAAGACTTAAGCAAATCCAAAATGGAGATATGAGCAGGGGTCTTTCCTAAGTGATCAAGGATGTTGTACTGAGAGCTTATAGGAGTTGATTAGGCAGGTGCGGAGGTCGCAGGGACAGTCATGCGGGCTCATTGTGTAGTAACAACACATATCATAGATACTCGGGGTTCTACCTGCTCAATGTAATGGATAACACCCTCGTAATTGAGGGATACATTCTTATAGCTTATGTTATTTGTGTTGTTGTCTTACGGATTGTTGCTGGAGGTGCTCATGCCTTGATTATGGTTTGGAAAGGTGTTTTGATATATCTACAATTGAGTATTGGATGACGAAGGTTGACTAGTGTCAACTTTGATATCTCCTCGATCAATGAGATCTTGGACATAGTTTTTCAGACCTTGACACTTGTTTAAAGAGTGTCCTTTGATTTTATGGAACTCACAATATTCATTTTCCCTAAACCATGTAGGCTTGGGTTTGGATTCATTAAGTGGCTTGGTGACAGGATACATGATTGGATAGTTGATCTGTAACAACTTATTGAAGACAACACTCAAGGGTTCTCCTAATTGAGCATACTAACGTTTAGTGTTCCCCTAGTTGTTCTAATTTGACTGTTGAGGAGGATGAGGTGCCCCCTGTGGTACAGATATGACATTAGGTACGGATGGTTGTTGTCTCTGGGATGTATTAGCCACTTGGATGTGTTTAGTATCAGTCATGTCGTCATTCACTGCATTCTTGTTCTTGTTCTAAAAACATGGCTTATCTCCAAATGACCTTTCTTTATCATGGCTATGTATTTTGATGTGCCCTTTGGCAACAAGGGCATGTTCATGGATAGGTCCCTTTTCCACTATCTTCATGAAAGTGGTTACACAATGTAACCTAAAGTTATGAGCCATGTCAGGATGAGAGTTCTCCATCAAGAGGGTGACCATGTCCTTCTCTTTTAGAGGGGTTTTCATTCGGCTTGCTAACACATGCCACCTTTGAAGGTAGCTAGCAAAGGTTTCACCCTCGCATTGTTTCTCTTTGAGAAGATCTAAGGTGTTAGTGTCCTACTCCAAATTGAAGGAGAAGTAGGATACAAATTTTTCTGACAGGTCCACAAAAGATTTTATGGATCCACGTTCGAGGCTCGTGAACCATTCTAGGGCATTTCCTATTAGGCTTTGTGGGAACATGCGCAAGAGATAGTTATCATTGTGCATAACTTCTTGACACTGGGAGTAAAACTCCTGTAAGTGGGCCTTGGGATCCTTGTTCCCCCTGTATCTGTCAAATTTTTGTATTTCAAAATCTTTAGGGAAGGGGATCAACAAGATGGAGGGATTGAATGGATATGGGCATATGTCAAATTTGAATGATTGTTTTCCACTCCCCACCTGAAGATCTTTCAGAGTGGCTTTAATTTCTAGCAAATCTGAGTTGACTGGTGGTGGGTTGGATTGATATAGATGGTAGGACGATAAAGGATCTTGCTGAGAGAGCGTTGGATTGTTGAGGTATGGGTTGGGATGGTGGAGTGATGACATCCCTTGTTGGTATGCTGGAGGATTTTGTTGATACATGGGTTGTTGTGAGGTATAGTAGAGATTCATTTGATAAAAATGTGAGGTAGGCTGTTGAGGAGCTTGGATGTGATGTCGCGGGTTGATCTGTTGATACTAAGGGTGTTGCTATGATTGTTGGGAGGTCACATAAGGTGGTTGTTGTTGGGACTATTGTTGATAATAATGATGTTGTGGTGGTTTTTGATGTGATGTAAGATGTTGTGTGGGCTGAGACGGGATGTTGTATTGTGTTTGAGCTCACGGTCATAGGATGGATGCGAGGAAGGGGGATATGGTCTGAGTGGGAGGTCGAGATGGATTGCTTTGTGGCTAGTATGGTGTATGTTGCGAGGAAAATAGCAGTTGCTATTGTTGGGGCAGTTGAGATAACATAGGGGAATTTTGCAAGGGAGGTTGTTGGGTACCAAAGGGGACATTCAAAGGTGGTAAATTAGATTGGGGGGGCTGTGGAGATGCATATGAAGGCAATGGAATATTTATGGCCCTGGAAGGTGGAGGAAATGTAGTGAAAGGGGTACCCCTAGTGTTGACAGGAGGTGGATTTGAAGGGGGTGGTGCCGGTAGCGGGACATTTTGTGGCATGCCAAAGGAAAAAGTATCATTGGGATCAGTGGTTTGGGGAGCCCGTATGACTGAGATTGCAGGATGCAGGCGATTGCTAATAGGATACAGAATGACGTTGCCAAATTTAGGTTGATACCAACCTTATTGGGGACATATGAGCTACCTGGTGCATTGTGTGAACCTTGGGGTATATTAGTTGTGAAACCACCATACTTGGATAGGTTGATAGCTGATGATAGTTTGACACCTTTGTCAATTAAGTGAGCCAAAATTTCTTCACCATGTTTTTCAAGAAGGCAATATGTCATTTGCACATTGACCAGGTTACTAAAGTGTTCCTCAAATGTAATTTCGGGTTGAATGACCATGTTTTCATCCCTAGGGGGTGATGTGTTTTGACCATCGATATTGGATTGTGATGATGTTCCATTGTGTGGATCTCGAGGGATGTTCACACCACTATTGGGGTCTTGTGAGGCATTAGCTGCGTTGTTCAAGTCTTGAGGGATGTTTGGTTAGGATTGTTGTTCAGCCATTTTCCTTATTTGTGACCAAGTCTGAATGGGCATGCAAGATGATATGATGGACTAGGATACTAGAATGACCTTGGCGATGAAGGGATCAATTTTATTTGATGATTGTTTAGCCGACAAGGATGTGGCTTGATAGGATTGATTTTATTTTGATGATTAATTTATCAATGAGGATGTGGCTTGATAGGATTGATTCAATTAGTCCGAAGTGGATTGGGTTGATTGGTAGATAATGAGTTGACCCAAATTGGATGATATAAAAATCTGATTTGGATTGATGATTGATTAGGATGAATGATAGTAATCGAAATCTGAAACCAAGTTCAAGAGTGATCCTTGGTAACGTTAGGTGTTGATTAATCAATTAAAAGGGGGGATGTATGATAACGACACTAAATCCAACTTGAGATAGAAGTGGATTGATCGGGCTAACAAGGATGACCATCTTAGGACAGATGACGATTTGAAGTTAGTTTTGATGGATGACAATTAGAGATGAACACCTAGGTCAATTTGAATAACCACTCTAATGAGGCTTCAACAGGATACCAATGGTCTGAAATGTGGAAATGATAATCAGAACGTGGGTTCAAAATGGGTAAATGAGGACTTTGAATGGGTGAACGGATGCACGAGCTGAGGGGATGAACATTTAAGATGGTGAATGGATTCCTGAAACGGGTGTATGGATGTTCGAAACGAGGAGACGAGTGATTGAGACGGTGAAACAAGGGTCCCAAATGGCGAAGGGATAAAAAATTTGATCGGTCAAGGGTCAGGTCTACCCCTATGAAGGGAAGGTCCTCCCAAGGAAACAAAAGATGGTCAAAATAGACTTGAAAGGGGTGAGTCAACAGGTCCTAGATAGGTCAGGTCTTCCCAAGGAGCAAAATTTGGTGAAATTTGGTCAAAACAGGCTTGAAAGGAGTGGTTCAATAGGTCAGGTCTGCCCCTAGCAAGGTCAAGTCCGCCCAAGGAGCAAAAATTGGTCAAATTTGGTTAAAACAGGCCTAAAGGGGTGGGTCAATAGGTCAGGTCCACCCCTAGCCAGGTCAGGTCCGCCCAAGGAGTAAAAATTGGTCAAATTTTGGTCAAAACAAGCTTGAAAGGGGTGGGTCAACAGGTCAAGTCTACCCTTAGCTAGGTCAGATCCACCCAAGGAGCAAAATTTGGTCAAATTTGGTCAAAAGAGGCCTGAAAGGGGTGGGTCAATAGGTCAAGTTTTCCCCTAGCCAGGTCAGGTCCACCCAAGGAGCAAAAATTGGTCAAATTTTGTTAGACCAAGCTCCAAAGGATTGGATTATAGGTCAGGTCCACCCTTGGATGGGTCAAGTCCGCTCGAGGAGCAAAAAATTTTATAGAGGGAAAATCCGGCTATGCAGAGGTAAGGTCCAGCTATCTGTTAGGGAAAATCCGACTGCCTGTAGGTTTGACTTGAATTTTGACAAGAAGACTAAGGAAAAGGACTCAAAACACAACAATTATCAATCAAACAGATATGGCTGAGTGAAATAAATTAGACAATTATTGGTTTCACACAAAGAAGACAATTTAGACAGCACAAGCCTAAGTCTAATAGAAAGGGTATGGTCAACAAAGTCTTCTAATCTAGGATAAACATGGTCACTAGGGAGTCCTCGATATACACCCGACACGTGAGGCCCAAACCGTCAACACCAACCTATTACAAGCGTGAGTCGAGAACCTTAAAGGCTCGGACCAACTCTTCACATCATCCCGATGCTTCACCAATTACGACGTGGTTGGATTGAGGTACAACTTTAGCTCTCCCCCCTTTATATACCCCACTGATACGCGTAGTTGGAATCATCCTTTGGGGTGATGAAATCCCCAAGCAGGTCCTGCTAAGAAAAATAAAAAGGGGTGGACTCAAAGGACATGGTAAGCTACGATTTCTCGTCACCCACCTATTACAAGGGTGAGTCGAGAACCTTGAAGGCTCAGACCAACTCTTCACATCATCCCGATGCTTCACCAATTACAACGTGGTTGGATTGAGGTACAACTTTAGCTCTCCCCCCTTTATATACCCCGCTAATAAGCGTGGTTGGAATCGTCCCTTGGGGTGATGAAATCCCCAAGCAGGTCCCGCTAAGAAAAAGAAAAAGGGGTGGACTCAAAGGACGTGGTAAGCTACGATTTCTCATCACCCAAGATCGTCGAATGGCGCAAGGGATTGGATAAGTCAAATAGCTCAGCCAAAAACATGACAAACAAGGTAGATTGACACCTCCTAGTTAAACTATGTTCCTAAATTAGGGGTTAGAAACCCTTAAATAGCCAAAAATATTGCTAAAAAGTGAAATTTTACCTTCTAGAAAATACTATCTAGGGAAAATCCAGTTGTCTGTGAGGGAGAAACCAGCTTTTTGTCAGGTCAGGTCCGCCCCTCCATGAATTTTTTTCCAAAAACAACTTCTAAGGTCTGTGGAGGGAAGGTCTACCACTGGGAAATGTCAGGTCCTCCTATGGAGGGCGAGTCCACTTGTCTGTCAGGTTAGGTCTACCCCTATAGGTCAAGTCCACCCAAGAAGGTAAAATCCACCCCTCTGTAGGTTAGGTCTGCCCCTCTATAGGTTGGGTCTGCCCCTCTATAACCTGTACCTACAAAAAGTAAAAAAATAGCAAATGTGAAAGCAAGAGACCTGTTTGTGGGTCCCACTAGGCGTGCCAGAAATGTGATAGGGAAAATTTAAGTGCTAGAAAATGAACATCAAACAAGAGAAAGCAAATAACACTAAAAACACTCTACAACTCATGATTAGCTTAGTTGGATTCAATACAAAATAAAATGGAATTTTTTACCTTGTGTTGAATCGATCATTTGGTTGGCCCTTCGATCTTTGGTGTTGAATGCTCCTTGGATGGCAAGGGATGCAAGCTATAGGATGGATGGAAAATGGATGAAAGTGGATGCAAGCATGAGAAATGGCTAAGTATGGATTGAGAAAAAAATTTGCAAGAGTTTGGCTACTATGAATGATCTCCCCCAAAATGAGAGAAAAAAGGGGGTATTTATAGATAATTTGGAATTCTCTAGGGAAATGGACGGTCAAGATTGAGCCACCAAGATTAAGATTTAGGGCTAAGGTGAGTTGAGAACTCACAAGCCCTCACATCTTTACATGTGGCATGTGATATGGCTTAAAAAGGGTGATGTGTACATGAGGTGGAATGATAATACATGACATGGAGAAGGTACATAGTACCTTTGGATTGAGACAAAGATCTCTTCATAAAGGAGGTACTTGTCCCCATGTGGGTGAGAGGACATGTGGAGAATTAAAAATTTCTCAAATATTTTCATAGGGATGAGGGAAAGAATTTAAAATTCCTTTAAATGCATTGGAGGATTAAATGTGAATTAAAAATTCACATAGGGAATGGAGTGCCTTGTTCAAAAATAATTTTTTTTTAATGAAGTTGAATAAGGACACATTCCATAAATGATATGGGGATTAGAGATGACCTAATTAGGTGATTAAGGTTGTGCAAGTACTTGATTAGACTAATTAATGACATGTTAGAGGCAAGTGGGAAATGATGGAGGATGTGACCCTAATGATGATTAAGAGTGTGCACATCTTAATCATAAATTAATTATGACTAAGAAAGAGGGTTAGATTGCTAAGACAGATTAGAGGCCAACTTGCAAAAGTTGGAGGATATGACAATGAGAGAGAAAATAAGGAATTTAAAAATCAATTTAAAATTCCAAAAGATAATATGACTAAATTAAATAAAGTGATGCATTTATTTAATTTAGATAGGAAAGAGGGGAAAATTATTTATTAAATTAAATACTTTGGGAAACCTTATGCAAGATACAATATATTAATTAAATGAATGATTTATTTAAATGAGCAAAGGGATGATTAAGGAGACGACTTTGACCATATGGAAGTGGTCAAATTTGGATGTCTATAGTGACAAGCCAAATGTTCTAGAAGTTGCATGGGGAAGAGAAGATTCTTTGGAGGAATAAAAGTGAATTAAGACTAATGTGCAAACCCCACTAATGCACAAATGATAGGTCACCTGCTCAAACAAAATGGGGAAGAAATATTGGCCCACCTAATTGAAAAAGGTGTCAAACCTCCATCAGGTGTCGACCTATCCAAACATGGAAATTCTACACCTAACATACCCCAAAGTTCACAAAATGCACCAGGAGATTCATACATCCCCAATGTTCCTCTAGTGGAGGGTTGGTACCTACTTGAATTTGGCAATGTCGTCCTTTACCACATTAAAAATCCCCCACATGCCCTGTATACCTTGGAATTCTACTGGTCTAAATGTGAAACTAACTAAGAAACATGAATAACAAAATACCAAGGACACCTCAAGATTAGCCAAAAGAGTGGTTCAACGAAAAGGAATGCAAATAAGATAAAACACAAACACTTTTACCTCCCTTGTTGTTGATACCTCTTTGATTGGCCCTTGCTTGGATTGGTTGTGTGCTCCTTAGATGATGGATTGAATGACTAAAATGCAAGCTTCAATATGCAAAATGATGAACAAAGATGGTTGAATGATTGAAAAAGGCTTGAGGATTCAAATGGACAGCATGTAGTTATGAGAGTGCAAAGTGTTGGAAATGAAAATGGGCAGCATAAGGTTGCTCAAATGAAGAAGTGTTGGAAATGCCCTTGAGGAGGGGGTATTTATAGGAGAATTTGAATTCTCTAGAGAATTCAAGGGTCAAGATTGATCCAACAAGGTCAAGATGAAGGGCTATGGTGGGTTGAGAACCCACAAGCCCTCACATCTTGACATGTGGAGGGTGAAGTGGACAAGAGGATATGAGGTGGAGATGAGTTGTCAAAAAAGGTACATGAGGTGGAAAAAGACATGCACCTTGGGGGATGAGAGGATTTCCACAAAAAGGGATTTCTTGTCCCCAAGTGGGAGTGAAAGGGACATTTGAGGAATTTTAGAATTCCTCAAAAATCTACATGGGAAAAGGAAAGGTGGTTGGGGGGATAAATGTGAATTAAAAATTCACATTCCTAGGATGATCTAGAGAGGTAAAATGTGGGCTCCAAAAAGGTGGGACTTGGTCACATGTGGAGATTGTGACAAGTCAAGGTTCTAGAAGCCTTGGAAGGATGGAATGTGAATTAAAAATTCACATATAAAGGAGGGGAATCTAGGACAAATAAAAAGGAATTAAAAATTCCTTTGGAGAATGATTAGGCTTAATTAATCAGTAATTAGAGGAGATAAATGAGGATTAGAAGCCAACTTGCAAAAGTTGGAGGATGTGACACATCCTAATCAAGGATTAGGCATGTGCACATCCTAATGAAGAGATTAGGAGATGGATTAGGATTAGATGAAAATGACATGTGAGGAATTAAATAAATGTAATATTTATTTAATTCATTTGATGAAAAAGATTATGAGGGTAAGGTATTTAATTATTAATTAAATACCTTAGGGATTTGGCAGAATTAAAGATATTAATTAAATAATAGTAATATTATTTAATTAACTAGGCTAAGAGGATGTTTAGATGAAAAGTGATAAATTTGGATAAATTAAGTGTCCAAATTTGGATGTCTACATTTTGCCCCTCTTTGAGATGGTGTTACGAAGTAGCATCATTTCAAAGAATATTAAAACATAGAACCTAAAAGAAGATGGTTAGATTGGAAAAGATGCCCCAGTCATCAAAGGGATGACTAGGAAGAAAGATGATGGGGGTGAAAATGAAGAGTAGGGATTGAGGATGCCCCCTCGAGAGGACATGCGGGTTCAAGAGAACACGGGTGGGCTCTCGAAATAGATGATGTGATGCAAGGGGAGATGAGGAAGATGATGCAAGGTGATGGGTAAGAGAGAAGGAGAAGTGATAGGAGATGGATGAAGCACAAATGGATTTGAGGACAAAAGGTGATGTTGCCCCAGTCAAGGTACAAGCCAAAATGGGTTGGTGATGGATGGAGTGTTGTCAATGAGGGAATGAAGGATCCCGAAACAACACGAGGATAGGGAAGGATACATCCCACTAAGTGGTATTGATGAGGGAAGGATACATCCCAAAATACCACTAAAGGATAGGGAGGAATAACTCCCGATGATGATGAAAGTGTTGTTGATGAGGGAAGGATACATCCCAAAACACCACCAAAGGGATAGGAAGAACACCCGATGATGATGATGAAAGTGTTGTTGATGAGGGAAGGATACATCCTAAAACAACACCGAAGGGATAGGGAAGAATACCTCCCGATGATGATGATGGGTCAAGGTTGATAATGAGACTGGGGACAAGAGAAAGGATATGATTAGATGATTCAGGCCAAGTGGAATGGATGGAGATTGGATAGAGATGAGGATGAAGGATGAATGATGGATGGATGGGGGGATACATGCAAGACGATAGAATGGAGAATGAGATGCAATTCTAAATACAATTTATCATCTTTGGAGCACTGGTTTTTGCTATAGCATCAAACACAAGACACCAGGGTATGAAGAACCAAGGTGAATTAGTGTCTAATGCATAAAACAAATACAACAGACAAAAAGGCTATCCCAACACCCCAAAGTCACAAAGACCTTGGTCGGGCCAGGTATTGAGATAACTACAAGCACAAAAGGATGCCCCAGCATAACACAAGACCTCAGGGATCTTGGTGGGTACTACGTGGGACAACCAAGAAAACACAAATATAAAAAGAGCAAGATATGCCCCTATGTTGACCAATCAAAACACACCATAATATAATGGATTATGGCGGTTTTGACAAGTGATGATAGGGAGCTCAAATGATAAACAAAAGCCAAAAACATCAAAATATCGCAATCAATTTCAAACGTCCTTTGCCATAGGATCAAGGGGATGGATGGGATTGATGAGGTCTGTTAGGAAGGATGCATTCTGTTGAGACCGATGATGGATACTAAGCTAAAAGATCGATATGACGCAGGATGTTCAAAAATTGATTGGATGTCATGATACAAGTGGATCTCATTTGTGAAGAACTGGCTAGATAAGGGCA
>VDFB02136970.1:0-11853 GCA_007258455.2 Sequoia sempervirens
TGATGTAAAGGATGATGAAGCATATCTTAAAAGATTGTACTCAACCAATTCTTCATGTAGAGTGTTTGGGACAACCATTTAGACGGCTTTTTTCTACTTGTCATTATGGCAGTAGCTCTCCCAACTACCTGCCATGAATGTTGTGGCCCCCACCTGCCAAAATTCAATGATGTTGTTGTTTGACCTGAGGTACCCATTTTGGGCAGGAGTGCATTTGGGTCATGGATCTTCTTGGTACTACAGTGTTACAAGTTAGGGCTTGACATCCTGCTGCTGTTATAAAGAAGATTGTGATTATTTCTAGAGGAGGTTGATTGTCCTGTGGTTTGCAGATGCCTATGCGGCTGTAAGACTTTCTAGGGCACAAACTTTGCCAATCCCGACCATTTTGAGTGAGATTGTGTTCTTCAAGGACATACATGAATGTTTTATGTGGCATGTGTATATGAATGTCTCCATGGATACTTGTAGATCTTCAGGGGACTCTGCTCAATTAGAGTTTCTCTTGCCACACTTGCTGGTATGATTGTAACATGAAATTGGTGAATGTAACAACATTATAAATATTACAAACTTTGTAATGGCCTTTTGCATGTCTCAAATGGATTTATGCAGTGTATTTATGGATGATTAGATATGTTTTGTACATTAATGCCATTATTCTGGTGCATATGAATGCATAGTTGTCGTCTCCATCTTTTCAATTTGTTGTTCAATTTGTTATCTATGATCTTGTATCTGATGAATAGGCATCGGTCCGGGATCATGCACCAATCTCACATCATCAAACAAAACATAAATTAGTAGTGTAGGAGTAGGAGTAGTTTTGTGCATTCATGACTTAGTAATATAACTAAAAATTTATCTTCGAGAGAGCTACTAAATGAACCTATCTCATGATGGTTATGCTTGCACAGTCACATTAGCTACATAGGGGTTTTGAGATAGCTAGTTGTACTTGGTTCAGTGACAAACTTTGGGACCAAGTCAACAAGTTGGATTTGGCTATCGATTGGTTTGGTTGTTCATTTGTTTGATTGCAATACCTATTAAGATATACTCATGGAAACACCCTCTTGAGTCTAAGTTGAGATCAAAGAGCAGGAGATGAAACCCACTCTCGTAGAGTTGGCCTTTAACCCTCTATGATTTCTGGATGAGCTGATTTCACTTGCATGACGACAACCTTGGCCTTGTGAGTGAGATTTAGTTCTAGAAAGTGGAGCAGCAGTTTTGGGACCCAACAGTTGATTGTACAGAAATGAATATTAATGTTAATTGATTTTAGGAGTTGATGGATGCTAGAGAGGAAAAGGTGTTTGTTGGAGGCCAAAAACACTCAAGAGTAAGAGAGGGCAGCATATTGCTGCTTCTATATTTTGTTAGATGATATATTAGATGTCAATAGCGTAGTTTTAGGATTTGGTTTCATAGAGGTCAGTATATGCTTATGTTGGCAGTGTAAAAACAAAGGATTTTAGTGGAACTATGCAATCATAAAAAAAACAACCTTTGTAAATGGTTTGTGTTGGTGAAATGCCTTACGCTATGGTTCCATGGAAGGGGGCTTCCTAAAATATTTTAGTGGTGCTGCTGAGAATTTGTAGGAGCATTTCATAAGTAGGCAGTCCCATGGATTTATATTAATGAGCAAGCTTAAAACTTTAAGCTCATAAATTTCAGGAAGTTGGTGATCTCATGATTTTTTTAGCAACAGCTAATGTTCAAAAAATTAGTTGAGCCTCCTCTTTTGTGTCTGCTTGTAGGATTTGAAGATTGTTTTGACCATGCCTTTTGTCCAAGATGGGTTTGATGAGGAGGACTATGTTAAGCCACCTTCCTTTGTGGCTATCTATGTTCCTAACTACATGGTTGATGGGGCGTCCGACAAACCGAAGAACTCCCTAGCTGGGAAGTTTGTTGGTTCAAACTCAATATTGATGATTTCAAAGCGTTCAAAATTTTGCTTGTGGAGTTTGTGGCCAAATTCTTATGTACCCTTCCGAACAACGGTCCTTTTCATACGAAGCTCCAGAGTGGTGCCGAAATCAGGTGCGGTGATGATGATTGTTGATTGATTGCTCTGCGGGTGGGCCACGGTTAAGCAGCGTTACTTGCTCGGTATTGTTGATGGTTTATCGCGCTGGGTTTGATTTGAGGGATGGTACCATTTAAATGGGTTTGGTTTGACTACCAACTTTCCGGGTTTGATTCCAATGGATTTTGATAAATGAAGTTTTGGGTTTGTAGACTTTCTAGATATTGAGTTAGCCGAAGTGTTTGTAGCGCGCTCAGTTGGGCGAGATTCTTTACAGTGTGTGAGATTTCAGTAAATCCAAGAAACTATACAATTTAATTTTATGGACATTGAGGCGTAGAAGCTTACCTCTATTACTTTGTCTTTCAAATTTGGGACATAAGTGCAATAGTGTACTTGTAAAGATTCATTGATGGTGTCCTAAAATTGCTTCAAAATAGGTCATGCTGCTACATGTTGTATGAATGATAAACAGAAAGATAATAGTCTAGGGGAAAATGTCCAGTCTATGCTTCCTCAACCACAATATCATACTTTCACGAAGTGTGGTGTGGAGGTGGTCCCCCCTTTGCCAATTTCTGCTCATTATGATGGTGTTGGTCACCTATCTTCAGATGACAGGCCGCAACCCGAAGTAATTGACAAGGTGAAGGTTCACATAGAGTTAATCTTGGGCTGTCCTAGTTTGGAAGCTTTTCAAGACTGAACAATTTATTTCCTCTTGCCATTTGACTCCTTTGGGTTTGTGCTTGGCTTGTAATAGTAGGATTTCTGTCAAGTGGGATTCTTGCAAGGCTTTAGGAAGGGATAGTGTTTATGGTTTGAACTCATTGAGCAGTTTGACTTCTTACCACCTTGAGTTAGTCAATCTTTCTTGTGTTCAAGCGGCTGCCCGGATTGGCTTTTGCTTTTGCTTTTTGGGTACTGCTTTTTTGTTTTCTCTCTTGTTATTGTTTCATTGTTTTGACTGTGCTGTCTGGAGATTCTATCTCTATGGAAAAGGTTGTGGGCTCTTTAAAAAGCCTACCGTTACAAATAATAAAAAAATTAGTTGATTTTTTTTTTTCTGGCCATAGTTAATGCCAAAATTATAGATGCATGACGTGTTGAGAATTATTTTCAAGGACAAGATCGAATTTATCTTGTGCCAGATTTATTTTCATTTCATAGAATTCACATTCCATAAAAATAGATTTTGAAACCCCCTCCATAAGACCACATCCTTAAAAAACTGTTTATGCTCATACTCATAGCTTTATGTATTTTTTACATTAGAAAATTTACTTAGGCTGTAAAGATTCGGTGGTCCTCAATTGGGAACCCCTTCCTTGACTTAATCAAGTTGTTAGAAATGAAACTGGCCAAACAATTGATTCAAATCATATATAAATTTTGTTTTACATAATTTTTTTCAAATAAAAAATCGAGATAAGCTCACTCAAATTTTCAGGCCAACAAGAATTTACAAAGATTTGTTTACACATGGCAGTCTGATGTTTTATATGCAAGGTGAAAAATAATATACACTGCACCTCTGGTGGTACAAAAGAGTTATTATAAAAGGACTGCTTACTTGTAATCCTCCTCTCCATATCATGATTACAAAGAGTGGCCCCAAGCGTTTAATCAATTGCCTATCCACACTGATAATGGATCACAAAGAGTGCCAACTGGACGAGAAAGAGTGCTCCAAAAGGTGGATCAAATTCTAGTCTCTGGGCAAATATGAAATGGGAAAGCATACAGAAAACTAATATACATATGGAACTAGGGCTCTTCTGCACTTAGGATAATCCCGAGGAAATTTATTAAGATACCAAGTATGATGAGCGAGGGCTCTAGGCCCCAGATTAGATGCAGTGTAAAGAAAGAAAGCAAGACCAGGCAATGAGCGTGTCAGGATTGCCCACCCCAACCATTCCACAATCTCCCCAAAATAATTAGGGCAACTCACATATTCATAGAGCCCTCCTCTGGGTATCTGGTAGCTCCCATCCCCTTCCTTACTCTTCCTCAAAGATAACAAAACGGAGTCAGCCCAGATGTTGGTATACATTCCAGCAATGAAGATGCCTAGTCCTAATATAAAGGTTGGGCTCCAGAGCCAGGCGGCGGTGTAGCTCCCGTAATGAGAGATCCAGCGTACTTGCAGGAAGGTGTTGTAACAGTTGAAGAAGAAAGCAAGGGCTACGATGGTTACAGGAACGGGCTTTGCAGGAGAGGGGAGGCGGACTAGAGGGTAGATAAGGACCCTCTGGATGTAGTGCACGAGGAAAGGCGTGAGAAGCAGCAGAGATGTTAGATTGGCAGAGCGGCCGAGGGGGAAGAGGAGAGCGCTAAGCCAAAGGGTGGGGGACTCCATGAGGCACCACCCCACCCGTCCGCTCATGCTGGGGCCCCACCCGTTGCGGGAGTGGCGACCGTAGGGTGCTGTTATCATCGCTGTGAAAACCACAGTGAGCGCTGCCAGTGCAAACATGCCCTTCAAAGCTTTGTCGTATACCATCCTCTCAGCCTCCATCGTTACCATTACGGCTGCTGCACCACAATCACCCATAATAGCTTACACCACAGATGTTCATTTTAAGTCTGGAAAATATTTAGTTATGCTTCAGTACAAATCCATGGGGTCTAAAGATTACCTCGCGCGTTTCTTTCCCGCAGATCACGTCTTTAGCTGTGAGGCCGGCTAGTATTTTGCAACTGCCTCTTTTCTTGTTAGGTGTGAGTGCGCAGAAGTGGTGTCGCAGGTCCTATAGTTGATACTCATAGTGACAAAGTGGAACCAAAAATTAAAAAATGTATAAAAATATAATATATGTATTAATTATTTGAAAATGTTCAACAAAGACAAAATGGTTTGACAATGTTTAATAAATACAAAATGCTTCTAGAAATTGTACACTTTTTTCACTATAAAATATGATATAATATATATCAATATATTAGCAATTGTATCTTTGTGTGTAATAGGTATGATAATGATGATTGCATTGTTGACTATATCAATTTTTAAAGCATTCAATCTTGACACATTTCAAATATTAAATAATTAATTTCATAAAAGAAATAAAATCTTTTAGTGCAAAGGAAAAGTAAGTATTGAGAAGCATAGATTGATCGAAAGAAAATTAACGATATATTTGTTTTTAGAATAGATGTGGGTGAATTGTGACACATAAATGATTTGGATGTCTTGAGAAATTGAATATTAGAGGTCATAATGATTAAAAAAAAAAAAAGTTATAACAAGTGAGTTCATATAAATGAAGTAAACATGTATGATCTAAAAATTTAAGTTCAAACATCAAAATTCTTAAGAAATGATTATATCATTTTGGTTACATTTATGTTAATATTTTAATAATAATAAGATTCATAGCTCATTAGAAAAGAAAAGAAAAGAATTGAAAAACAACATTTTTCAATCAAAATGTTTAATAATAAATATATGAAAATATCAAATACATAATAGATATGATTTTAATATATAATTTTATAATATAATAATGTATTTAATATATATAAAGGTAATATATTTTATATTAAGAATAGTTTATTTTTAAGCATGTACGTGAAGTGTGAAAATTTGATGGATATTCATAAAGTGCTTGACCACATGAAATAATAATAAGACAAAGTCTCATACAATATGATTATTGGAGCATACAAAGGCATGGGTTTTCTCTTGAGATGATCACATTGTTTCACCCATATCATAAAGGATAGAGGAACTTTGAGTGTCATCCTCTCTTATCATAGATCTTGAGAGGCAATAATGTCTAATGGAACATGATTATTATTTGATATGCAAAACAATGACAATTTAATGAGTTTTGTAGGCTTTGATGATCAAGATAAATTTAATCATCTTGCATTGTTAGAATTTGAGTTCCAACCTCTCTTATTGTCAATTTCCATGGGCAACAATGGCTCATGGAACATAATTAATGTAGTCACACTAAAATGTGGATCAATGCTAATTCAATGCATTTTGCATACTTTGACAATCAAGATAAATATAATCACTTTTCATTGTTCAAATTTGAGTATCAACCTTTTTTATTGTCTATATTAATGAGCGACAGCTTCTCATAAAACATGATTATTACAATCACACTAAAAAATATACTATTGAAAATTTAATGCATTTTGCAAACTTCTATGATTGAAATACATTTCATCCCCTTAGATTATTAGGATGCCCTCCCCCTCTTTATATTAAATAATGTATTTTTTAATTTCTAGTTTCTAGGAATTGTGTAGCCCCCTATAAATTGTAGACGCTAGCACAACCTGCCGCATAGTGCAACATGTGGATGATACCACAGGGGCAACGGAGGGGAGACTAGACCAATAGAATGTTTTAGCCAATCAAACTAGACCCTTTGCCCAATATTAAATAATTTATATTATTATATTATAAGAACATATTTATATTAAATATATTATATTTTAAAAGACAGTTTTTCGGGATCCAGTTTTTCGCCATTTTTTAACGCGTTATTTTGGACGCGCAGGTTAACTGCCCTCCACTACTCACGATTTTTCGGCAGTTTTCATGGCAATTCAAACATTATTCTGCATCTTTTCATGGAATCAAATAAGACGGGGAGTGGAAACGAATATGGCGGGACCGTTAAATATCGGTATAATCATCAATTATCATAAGGAGAAGGTCGTTCGCCCGCCCGTCACAGGCCCCGCAGATTTCTGTCACAAATTTCAAATTTACAAAATTTCGTTCATAGTCATTTCATTCCCGATTTACATTTTGTGGAATTTAATTTCTTTTTCGAAGTTCACGGGGTTTGATCCCATTTCATTGGAAATCAATCTAGATGGGAGCACGAGGGATAAAGAAAATACAGCAGTTTGGGTTTTGGAGCATCTGTAGGTCACGGTTTTGTATCATAGCTTCCTTGTTTCCACACTTCATACTTCAAAGAAGGGAGGTTTGGTTATCTGATATTTCAGAATTCAACCGTGTAATTTTAGGAGTCAAATTCATTGATGCATGTCTCATGAGTAGTGGCTCATAAGAACCCATCTTTCAAGATAATGAATGGTTCTCTTAGCACTCATTGCATCGAGGTGATGCTCACAGAGGTGAAGCACTAGGCCTTCCAAGAGGTCACCTGTTTGAGTAAACTTGCAATCCCATTTGCAAAACCTTCAGCAAGTGTTGTGCATAGAGCCTCTTTAGCTCATCAATTGATAAGAAGGATAGTGTCTTTTAATACAACAATTTCTCGATTAGATTGCATGAGAGTTTTTTGCATCAATCGCTTTTGCGGCCATTAATTGCGGATCCACGCCCGCTACTGCTGCCCTGCTATGTTGCATGGAGCGCATCGCAGCGATGGTGCCGCAATGGTGCGGCAGCACACCAGCACTGAAGAACGCTATTTCCAGCAGCGATAGCTGAAAACAACGAAACCCAACCAGTCTGAAAGCGCCCGTCGAAAACGAAAATCGAACCGAAAACGTCCGTCAGCACCAATTTATGTCGAAAACGTGCGCCTCCACCTCGACCATAAAATTTTTATTCAAAGAATATAGTCATAAACAATTAACAAAATTGAGATTACATTTGGTTTTGTCTTTTCCCTTTTGTTGTATTTTTATAATATTGATGTTTTATTTATATGTTTGTGTATATATTTGTTTATAAATGTGTGTAATTGTGAAGTCTTTATCCTTGTTTTGTTTGTTCTTGTTATTCTTGTTTCCTTTTGTTGTTTCTTTTATAAATTTTTGTGCTTCTTCTTTTTATATTCTTAATATTTTAATGCTTAGTTTCTTCTAATTAATTATTTCGTTTTTAATTTTATCCTTTAGCTCTTCCTTATTTTTAATTGGGTATGTTGGTTTTTTTGCCTTTTCTTTATTTTAGGTTGGATTCCCCCTTTTTTGTGGTTTGTTCTTCTATCATTTTTAGTCCCCCTTTCCCTTGCTTTGTTTTCATATTCTTTATTTATTTTTAGCTCATTTGGGTGTCTTTAATTATTTGTTCTTATTTAGATCCACATATATACATGTAGTGATTCTTTTCATTTATGGCTTTTTTGTATTTTTATTTTCCTTGTGTTTTCTTTATTTAGCCCTTTTGATTACTTTGTTTTGTATTATCTAATTTTTTACTTTGCTCTTTTTGGTTAGTTATTTTTTATTCATTTTTTCTCTTCTTTTTGTCTTTAATCTCTCTCTCTCTCTCTCACACACACACAAACAATATATATAATATATATATGCTTTGAATCTTATATGGCATAGCTTATTTTTATTTTATAATTAAGTGGTAACTTTTTTTATTTATTGCCTTGTATCTCTTATTTCCTTTGTTTTATTTTTGTTCTTGTTTTATAGCTTATTTTTAAAATATTTTTTAATTAGGAATTTGCTAATAGATTTATTTATTTTAGTTGGTTATCCATTTTATAATGCTCTTTCCTTGTCGTGTTTTGTTTTGTTTTATTCCTTGTTTTTTTTCTTATAGTTAGTTTCATTATTTTTTCTGCTTTTTTGTCTTCTTTTTTAGCTCTTTATCTTATCTCTACTTTAAAAAAAAAAATCTTGTCCTCATTGGTCCTTGTGTAGCCTTCCCTTCCTCCTTCCCTTCTTGTTTTCTATTTAGCTTGTTCTTGGTTTGCATCCATCCACTTTCTCCTTTAGCTCTTTCATCATAATGATGGATCATAGAGTGTGATTCGAAACGTTGATGCAAAAAACTTTGACGCAATCTGATACAAAAATTGTTGTATTAAACAATATAGATTGTGGAAATTTGATATCAAGAATAGTGCCTTATCCGATATTTGTCAACCATAAGGCCATTCCATTGTAGTCTTGCATTGAGTTCATACACATGAAGACACACTAATTTACCAATGTGTACATGCTTAGCTTCATAGGGGGGGTTTCCAGTTTGTAGAAAACAAGGAATTGCCCTATTTAGTTTTAATGAAATCTTTGAAATGAATGCTTTGAACAACCACTTGTATATGTATTCTAAACCTAATTGAAGTCATTCTTTATTTGTCATTATTTTCTTAAGGGTAAGGTTCCCTGGAAGGGGCTTCCAAAAAATATTTAGTGGGTGGTATTGAGATTTTTTAGGGAATATTTTAAAGCTAGCTATCTCATGATATTATAAAAATTAATAAATAAATAAAAATTCTCTCATATTTTAATTTTTTGATAGGAATTTAAAATTTTAGATGATAGACAAGTGGCAAAAAAAATTCGTAAGTTGTAGGGGAAATTTCTAGTACCACCTCAATTTCACCTACTCAAATTTGCGATCCTAAAAGGTAGGGGTTGTTATTTTTTAGGAAAAGATTCCAATTAATCTTGTAGCATTTTTTTTTTTGGCTTCATGAGACCCCCTACTTCATGAAAATAGATCTTGAAGCCCGCCCATGGGATGACACTCTTATTTTCTTTATTTATACTTTATTTTTAAGGATTTGTATTATAGAAGATGTGCCCAGTGTGGATAGAAAACTTGCAATTTCTTGAACATCTGGAGACAAAATCCTTAAATCCCATTTATAGTCAAACCCATAAGAGAAATTGACATTGATTCATGAACTATATTTTTAATTGGTTTGTGGAAGGGTGTTTTTCATTATTTATGCATATAATATTTCCTCTTACTATACTCTTTCAAATTTAAAGTTCATATACAATATTGATTTTTGTTAGTCTTATTTGGACATCACTCTGACTTGGGGCTTGGTAGACAAGTTTTAGTTTTTATGGCATTTAGATAATGAAAAATCAAGAGGTAGTTGATTTAGTCATGAAAATCAAGGATCCACAAGTGGTAGTAAAGCGTTGACAAGTGAAGTTGTGAATCATGAAAGAAAGGATAATACATCTTTCATTGTAATTCATTTCAATCGACTCCATTGAAATGGGAATTGTATGCAAGCACTTTTATCATCATCAAATCCAGCATACAAATGTTCTAGTTTTAATAAAAAATGTTCACTCTCTTTCTTAAGGGTTTTAAAGGGTGCCCTTTTATAGCACCCATGGTAATACACATCAAGCCAAAGAGTTGATTCTTTATTGTGATCAAAATTAACATGTACTCAAAACTTTTGTACAAAATTGGTATTGAGAATTGTAATAGTAGCTCAAGAAATTAAAAAAATTATTTGTATTTTAGACATCATGGGAATCTAGACAATATGATTCATAATTCCTTGAAGTAGTAGGTCAATCACTCACCTTTAAGGGATGCAAACTGCGAAGTAATTTATATTGCACATATTTAGAGTTTGAAAATTTCAAAAAGTCTTTGATATGTTTAGCATGCAAACTAGAATTTCAATCCTCCACTTCTTGAACTCTCTTTTCCAAGGAAAAGCATGATTTTTGGAGCAATAATTAGAAGGCTTGCTTCTAGGAAACAATTCTTGGCAGGTTCTTAGAAAACTTATAATGAGAAATGTTTAGCCTATGCCCAGAGCATGAGAAATAACACAACCTCCCACCTCATCTAATGTAGGAGTTTCATGTATTTTGGAATCAAAACTCCTTGAATGTTTCTCTACAAAAACTCAAATGCATCTTGTTGGTGAGCATACATGTTTTCTTTTAAGCTTGGAATAAGATTCCACATAGAATTATCTAGAGGACAATTTTAGGGAAAGAGTTTATGTTGTGGTCTTCAAAGTATGGGTTTGGGAGCATGCCAAATAATCTTCATGAACATAATCTTTTCTGCTTTTATTTTTTCCAATGTCTACAATTTTACAAAATTACGAGTAAAATTTTAAAATTTTATTACTTAAAGTTGTGCTTCACAATTTTAAATAAAATATTTTTATACTATGTTACACAGAGACACATCCCCACCCCTAAACCCTATGTCCTTGTCCCCTGAGGTGTTTTGGGGATGGGGGACGTTAGGGGACATCCTCCAGCTGTCCCCTCTGATTTTGCATTTTTAGGAAACGGTCATACTGGAAACATCCAGGCATCCCCCACAACGTCACTAAAAAAAAAGTTAAAATTAAAAATTCATTGGTTTTTGTTTAAATTTTATTGGTTTGTCTTTGGCATGGGGATCTCACAGACCCTCCCACACCCCTCATATACCTAAAAAAAAAAAAAAACATAAACTCATATACCTGTTTGTTGGGAGCCGTTTATACTTTATACTTTATATTGTTGTTATATTGTTGTTATACTACTGTTATACTACTATTGTCATTATTTATGCACATATTCATATTGTTGTCATGATGCTTTATCATTTATCGGTGTAAATTAGTTTCTCTTGGTTGTAAGTTATATTTTAGATTGCTCTCTTTCTCTCTCTCTATATATATATATAATATATATTTTTAAAAATTCACATATATATATCCCCTCACATATCT
Source organism: Sequoia sempervirens (assembly GCA_007258455.2). Lineage (NCBI taxonomy): Eukaryota > Viridiplantae > Streptophyta > Pinopsida > Cupressales > Cupressaceae > Sequoia > Sequoia sempervirens. The sequence continues at coordinate 11,434 of VDFB02136970.1, forward strand.
AAAAACAAAAAAACATAAAACATAAACTTATATACCTATTTGTTGGGAGTCGTTTCTAACTTATTTATGTGTATACTTTATAGTTTATATTGCTATTAAACTATTGTTATACTATTGGTATACTACTGTGTATACTACTATTGTCATTATTTATGCACATATTGATATTGTTGCTATGATGCTATAAGTTATTGATGTAAATTAGTTTCTCTTAGTCATAAGTTATATTTCAGATTACTCTATTTCTTTCTCTCTCTATATATATAATATATTTTGAAAAATTCATATATATGTATTCTAAAAAAATCATATATCATTGTCCCCTTGTCGTGCCCCAAAATTAGCCCTTGGACTATCATCCCCAAAACGTGTCCCATGTCGTCCTCCTGTCTCATGGAACATAGTTTTATATAAACTATA
>VDFB02136972.1:0-20635 GCA_007258455.2 Sequoia sempervirens
CATCTGCATATGCATATGCATGTGCATCTGCATATGCATGTGCATGTGCATGTGCATATGCATACTATCAACAATTTCCTTCTCCATTTACATTTAAATTAGATGCATGGTTAGTTTGTTCATCAATTACACTCAATCTTACATGTATGAATTTGTTGTTACACTATGTACCATTATTTGATATGCATATGTATATGCATATTGCATATGCATATGGTGTATAAAGTTGAATTTCAATATGTTGTTTGAGAAATGGTATTAACATAAGTAGGAGTTGGAATATGCATATGTATGTGCATACTGTCAGAAATTGCCTTTTCCATTTATATTTAAATGAGTGGACACCTTGTTAATCTTCATAACCATCCTTTATGTTGTCATCGACCAGTCTCTCTTTAAGCTTTGTTATGGTCAAAATATTTCCTACCCTTTCAAATACAATATACCATACATATGTATGCTACATAGAATGATACAACATACTAAATTTTCAAATTAACTTTAAACAGTAGACGATACACCATTATGATACATATATGTATAGATTACAATAGATAGATACATAAGTTTCCTCTTGCAGAGATAGATAGATACATATGTTTCATATTGCAGAGATAGATAGTAACATGATGGAATATGTTGTCTCTATGGTATCCATATTGATGTTTCAATTTACAAACATTCAAAACAAAACGAGTTGAAACATCATTTCAAATCCATCAAGAAGTTCGCAACAAAAAACTAGTAACTAAACATTCAAATCAATCAAAAAATGTAGGAAAATTGAAATTTGATGGCAAGTTGTCTTGTGAGTTGGATGTGGCCTATGATAGAGAAGGACTCCAAGATTGAGTTGGTTGGATTATGCTTGGGGTGGGTGAGGTTTGATAGGCCTATAAATGAGGACTCCAACTCTCATATGGTTGGCTACTTGTTAGGCTAGGTGAGTGTGTATAGGAGTGCAAGTGAGAAGGAATCCAACTCTAAAATGTTTGGCTGTAGCTTGGGTAGGTGATGGACAATATTGGGGGCATTGAATAGATAGGAAATCTGTGAATATCCTATGGCATCCAGACAAGGGATTTAGAGGGATGCTGAGTCACCTCTCCTTTGCAGCATTTGCTTGTGCCTTCTCCAAATATTTTTCCCTTTTTGCGGCTTCCTTTTCTCTCCATTGGTCCTCCCTTTTTTGTCCTTCTCCTTCTTTTGCAACTCCTTTTCAGCCTCTGCTACTACTCATTGCTTTTCCTTTTCAATTCTCATAAGAATTTTCACCTCCAATTTTGCAATCCTTTATATCTTGCACTTTGCAAGCTATTGATTCTTCCTCAATTTCAGTTCTTCTAGTTCCTTCTTCTTTTCCTCTTACTCACTTAGAAATGCCATGAAGTCATCAATAGTTAGGAGTTGGGATCCTCTTTGCAATTTGATCCCATGGTTAACTACCTTATTAGACTTGTCTTTCACTACATGAACTGATAACTTCAAGAATTTTGAGATGCGTGAAGTTTGTTGGCCTCCCAAAGGCTCAATCAAATCAACATTATTTGTTTTTGGCATCTCACTATGTGTAGCATCCATTCTATCTCCTAACTGCTCATCATCACTGTCTCCCCAATCAACATAGAAATGTACTAACATATTCGGATCCATGTTGTACAGTGATGGCATTGAAATACTTTGTTCTTCCTCCACATGCATATCCATACCAAGATTGGCAACACCATCTAAGAGCCAGGAGGGCTGCTTGGGTGGAGTTGGCAGGGAAACAGATATGTCTCCAATAGTATGGTAGTCTCCCAATACTGTTGGTTCAAGTGGTTCATTAGAATATGAAACAACAAATTCATACATGCAAATTTGAGAGTAATTGAAGAACAAACAAATCCAATCCATGTAATTTAAATGCAAATGGAGAAGGCAATTGCTAACAGTATCCACATACATATGCATATGCTGACTCTTATGTTAATACCTGATGAGGGTGCTAACCCAAGACAAAAAAAATCAACACAAAACTAAAGAATATTATTATTATTCAGAATATGAAAAGCTTACATGCAGAGGATCTCAAATCCTCGAGTTTTGCAATACATGCTCTTACAAAAAATTACAGAGTTCCCCTTTTCCCAATGTTCACTCTTTTTCCCAAAAAGATGCCAAAAATTAGAAAACCCCACCCATAAATAGCTATTTTTCAGTTTTGGATCCAAACAACATTCGAATTATGAGTTTTGGCGGTTTGGCACCATAAATTACAATTTGAAATTAAAAAATTGACAATTTTCCAAAAATTGACCAACTTCCGGAAGCCATAACTTTTGATCCAGGACTCTATTTTTTGAACCGTTTGAACTGTTGGAAAGGTCTCAGAGTGAAGAACGTGCTAAAAACTTTCTCTTCTAATTTTAATAATTTCTAGGCCTATACAGGATCATTTAATGCCTCAAACTAGACTCAAAAGGTTTTTTAGGGCAAAAAGTAGAAACTAAAACTTGAATAAATTTCAAACCGGGAATGATCTTGAGTTGATTCTTTCGCCAAATTGCTTATTTTTCTATCCTAAAGCTTCCCATAATTTTTTTCCCCCTCACACCTTCAAATTCAAAACTACTAAAAATAGAAATTAAGTAGAAAAAATAGAAATGCAATTCTTAAAGTTGGGAACTCTTATTCGACGAAAAGGGTATCTAGATATGTAAAAACATATACAAAAAAGCTAACAAATGGAAATTTAAAGGAAAACATCTTTTTGGGTGATGAAGGATTGCCCTTACACCACTAGATGCTCCTACATTAGACATCCAAACTAATTTGAGAAGTGACCTCGTCATGTCTCAAATGGTTGAGGAAAACCCAAACAGTCAACCTCTGCCTTAGACAACTAGGATGAATCTTCCATAGGCCTTCCTCTCCACTTCACCAGATATTCTTCATATTGTCTTTTTTTGGTATTCCTTCCCACACGTCTATCCAGGATTGCTTCAATCTCCTCCTCTGAAGTATGTGTTGGAATGCCACACTATTCCATTGTTGGTACCACCTTCATGATACTTTGTCAAATCTAAAATGTTGAACACAGAGGAAATGTTGACTCCATCTGACAACTCTACCTCATATGCATTCCCTAAATCATGCCTCTTCAATATCTTATAGGGACCAAATTTCTTCATCTTCAATTTGTTATAGGTTCCCACTGGAAACCTTTCTTTCCTCAAGTGGACCATCACTTCATCACCAAATTAAAAATCCTTATTCCTCCTCTTCTAATCTGTCTTAGCCTTATATTGCTTATTCATCTTATTAATATGTTCTCTTACCTTCTCATGTACATTCTTGATGTACTCTGCAAAGTCTTCGGCTTCGACACTTATCTTCTTCTCTTGGTCCATCTTTCTCAATTCTGGAGTGGTCCTGGGATTTCCTCTATACACAATCTGGAAGGGTGATCTACCAGTGCTTCTATTGATAGAATTGTTGTAAGAGAATTTTGTTTGGGGTAAGATCAAGTCCCATCCCTTGGGTTTATCTTTTACCAAGCATCTCAGTAGGTTACCCTAACTTTTTTTCACAACCTCAATATACCCATTAGTCTGTGGATGGTGTGCAGAACTAAACTTCAACTCCCTTTTCAACTTCTTCCACAAGGTCCTCTAAAAGTATCTGAAAAATTTTGTGTTACAATCCGAGACTATACTCTTTGACAAACCATGTAGCCTCACCACCTCTTTGAGGAATAATTCAGCAATGTGGACTACATCATGGGTCTTTCGGCATGGAATGAAATGCGCCATCTTCAAAAAGCTGTCAACTACCACAAACACTGAATCATTCCCTCTCTGTGTCCTTGGAAAATCAAACACAAATTCCATACTTATATCCTCCCATGGCCTCTTTGGTATAGGTAAGGGATGATACAACCTTCTATTTTGGCTCACTCCTTTAGCCATTTGACAAATCCTACAACTCTGCAAAAACTTCTTCACATCCTGTGATAACTGAGGCCAATAATAATGCTCACTGATAATGGAAATGGTCTTATCCTGACCAAAATGTCTTTCCATTCCTCCATTGTGCTTCTCCTTTATTAGGTTCTCCCTCATGGGACTCCTCGGAATACACAATTGACTTTCGTTAAACAACATGCCATCCTGGATTATAAAATCCAGTCACTTCATCCTGTCAACTGTAACAGGCTCCTTGCAAGCTTTCCAAGCCTCTACAAAATCAGGATCTTTAGGGTACAATGTCTTGAGTTCATTGAACCCAACCACTTCAATCTGCATCTCCATCAACAATTTTTTCCTCCTACTTAAATAATTTGTAACCCTATTCAACCTCCCACTCCTATTCTTTAAAACAAAGGTATAACTTTGCAAAAATTCTACCCATTTCATATGCCTCTGATTTAATTTTTCTTGACTATTCAAGTACTGTAATGCTTGATGATCAGTATACAGAACAAATTCCTTCAGCAACAAATAATGCCTCCATTTATTTAATGCTTGAACTATTGCATAAAATTCTTGATCATATACAAAGTACTTTCTCTTTGCATCATTTAAGTTTTCACTGAAGTAGGCAATGGGCTTACCTTCTTGGCTTAACATTGCTCCAATGGCACAACCACTGGCCTCACAATCCACCTAAAACACCTTATTAAAATTTGGGAGGGATAGAATAGGCTATTTTGTCACCTTTTAATTCAACATATCAAAAATTTTCGCTGCCTCCTACTCCACTTGAAATCCTTCCTATCCCATCTCATTGTTTTAGTCAGGGGTGCACAAATAATACTGAAGTTTCTGATGAAATTTCTATAAAAGCTAGCCAAACCATGGAAAGATCTCACCTTAGTAGCTGTTTTTGGGGTAGGCCATTCTAGAATAGCCTTCACCTTCTCTGGGTCCATCTTGAGACCTTTTGCTGAGACAACAAACCCTAAGTACACTAACTCCTTCACAAAACTACACTTCTTCAGATTAATCAACAATTTCTCTTCTCTCAACTTCTCAAAAGTTCTATGAGTATGCATTAAATGTTCATCTAGTAACTTACTGAATACCAAAATATCATCTAAATACACAATAAAAACACTCTTCAAAAACTTTTAGTACCTCATTCATGAGCTGCATGAATATGCTTGGTTCATTGGTTAGCCAAAAGGGCATTACTAACCACTCATATAGGCCCTCTTTGGTCTTGAAGGTGATCTTCCATTCATCTCCCTCTCGAATCTAGATTTGGTGATATCCACTCTTTATATTGATCTTTGTGAAGTACTGAGCCCCACTCAAATAGTCCATCAGGTCATCCATCCTTGGCTGGAGAAATCTGTACTTGATTGTTATCTTGTTTATGGCCTGGGAGTTTGTACACATCCTCCACTCCCCATCCTTCTTTGGTGCTAGTACTGCAGGTACTGCACATGGGCTTAGACTCTCTCGAATCAAACCCTTTCTCAACAACTCCTGAACTTGTTTGTTCAACTCCTCATTTTATGTAGGAGTCATTTTGCAAGCTGCCTTATTTGGAAAATTGGCTCTAGGGATCAATTCAATCTGATGACTAATCTTCCTCACTAGTGGTAAACCCTCAGGTACATTATCAGAAACAATATCCTGAAACTCATTCAATAATCCAGAAACTTCTACTGGCACCTTCTCACTATCTTCTATATCCATTCTAGGAATCAATGCATAGCATTTACGCTCATGCTTCATTCCTTCTAAAAATTTCCTTCCATCAACATAACAAACTCTAGCACTACTGCATACCTTTTTTTCAGCCTCCTTCAGGGGTTTCAACTTATGGCAGACTCCATCTTTCATCAGGAAATAAGTGTTTGCATAGCCATCACGTATAGCTCATCTGTCATACTACCATGACCTCCCCAACAACATGTGACATGCATCCATGGGGATGATATCACAGAGTACCTCATCACAATAGCTCTTGATCTTGAACTTCACCAGGCACTGCTCATTGACAAGAAATTTGTGGTCTTTCTGCAACTAAGCAATCCGATATAGATGTGGATGCCTTTCCCTCTTTAGCTTAAACTTCGTAACCATCTCTTCTGACACCATAGCATTTGCCTTCACATTTTCACCTTGTGTGAAATAGACTCTTCCTCTATTCTGGCTCCTTCTCTTCAGTCACCAAGGCTCTTCTAACCACTAGGGCTTCTCCCCTTTCAACATCATATGAATGCTCGGATTGAGCCTCCTCATCTACATGCTTAACCCTTGCACGACCTTCTAGCCTTTTGTCTATCCTTCCTTGGTGTTGTGGACATTCATAGGCTCGATGCCCTTATTCACCACAGTGGAAACAAGTTCCTCTGAAACCACTTCTTTCAAATCCTTGCCCAAATCTTCCTCATCCTCTACCTCTTTGATCACCACTGTTTTGATCACGAGGGTGGTAGAAGCTATCATTCTTCTGGCCTTGGCTGGTACCCACATTTCCATTTTTATTCTCATCCTCATTTTAGCTACCAGAAGATCTTCCACTACCCCTTTCGCTTTGACCTCCTTGTCCTTTTTTGCTTGTTGTCAAATCTTTTGTTTAGCTTCTTTTCAACTTTCAAAGCAAACTAGTACGCATCCTCAATGGTGATCATTTTGACCAGGCTTAGCTCCTCTTGAATGCTTAGTCGTAACCCATTAAGATAATAGACTACCTTTTCCTTGTTGGCCTCTACATGGCCTATTCTGATGATTATCTTGTTAAAATATTTTGTGTATTCTTTCACAGATCTGTTTCCTTGCTTCAACCCTTGCAATTTCTTTAGCAAATCTAACTCATAGTCTCCTAGTATGAACTACTTCTTCAGTCTCTCCACCATGTGATCCCAACTGTTGATCTTTCCTTTTCCTCTTTGATTTCTCTCTAGGTGGACCTCTTTCCACCAAATATTCACTTGGCCCTTCAACTTCATTTTTGAAAACTTAACCCAATCTGGGTCCTCTATTTCTTCATACTCGAAATAATCTTCTAGCTCATTGATCCAGTCAATCAACTCTTCCGAGTTCAAACTTGTAGAATAACTGAGAACTTCTACTCTAGGTCTTTTTTCGATCTTTGAAATAGCACTTATCAGCCACATTTGATCTTGATCAATTGCTTCTTCTTCCTCTTCTACATCTGAATCTTCCACCTCTTCTTCATCCTCACTTTCTCCTCTCCTTCCTGGGTTTAACACTCTTCTCATCTGTTCCAGCAATGCATCAATTTTCCTTTGGAGGGCTTGGAAACCCTCAACTACCAATGGATCTCTTCCGCCAACATTTTTTCCACCTTTGGTGCCACCATGCCTACGAGGCATCACTCTTGGAGACATCTTGAATATCTCAAACCCACAACCATGGTCTTGGTGCGAACTACCTCACGATTGGTGATCTATCCACACACTCAAGAAAACCTATTCTAATACCACCTGACAAGGGTGCTAACCCAAGACACAGAAAATCAACACACAACCAGAGAATATTATTATTATTCATAATATGAAAAGCTTACATGTAGAGGATCTCAAATCCATGAGTTTTGCAATACATGCTCTTACAGAAAATTATAGTTCCCCTTTTCCTAGTGTTCAGTCTTTTTCCCAAAACTATCAAAAATCAGAAAACCCCACCCATAAATAGCTCCTTTTCAGTTTTGGAGCCAAAAAATATTTCAATTATGAGTTTTGGTGGTTTGGCATTAGAAATTACAATTTGAAATTCAAAAATTGAGTCCTAATTCAAAAATTAGCAATTTTCCAAAAAATGACCAACTTTTGGAAGCCATAACTCTTGATCTGGGACTTCGTTTTTTGAACCATTTGAACCGTTGGAAAGGTCTCAGAGTGAAGAACACGCTAAGAATCTACTCCATTGGTTATGATATTTTTGGGCCCATATGGGATAGTTTAGTGCCTCAAACTGGACTTAGAAGGTTTTTTAGGGCAAAGAGCAAAAACTAAAACTTGAATAACTTTCAAACCGGGAATGATGTTGACCTAATTCTTTCACCAAAGTGCTTATTTTTCTATCCTAAAGCTTCCCATGAATTTTTGCCTCATCACAACTTCAAATTCAAAATTGCTAAAAATAAAAATTGAGCAAAAAAAGAAGAAATGCAATTCTGAAAGTTGGGAACTCTTATTTGACGAAAAGGGTATCCAAAAATGTAAAAACATCTACAAAAAAGATAACAAAAGGAAACGTAAAGGAAAAAATCTTTTTGGGTGATGTGGGATTTCCCTTACACCACTGTATGCTCCTACATCAATACCATTTCTCAAACAACATACTAAAACTTAACTTCATACAACATATGCATATGCATATTGAATATGTCGACTTCTACCTATGTTAATGCCATTTCTCAAACAACATACTAAAATTTAACTTCATACAACATATGCATATGCATATTGCATACTCATATGAATATTGCATATTGCATATATATGAAATATTCATATGCATATGCATATCAAATAATGGTACATAGTGTCATAACAAATTCATACATGTAAGATTGAGTGTAATTGATGAACAAACTAACCATGCATCTAATTGAGGTGATTGGAAATGAGCAACATATGAAGCAATGGTACATAGTGTAACAACATACTGAAATATAACTTCATAAAACAAATGCAGAACATACTAACCATATGTTAACTCCTACTTATGTTAATATCATTTCTCAAACAACATACTAAAATTTAACTTCATACAACAATTGCAGAACATACTAACCATGCATCCCATTTTGTTGATCTCCAACTTCTGCAATTCCAACATTACACTCACCCTCATTCACTACCAAACCATTGTTGGAAAGGCTTAGAATGTTTGCAACAGTTGATGCTTCCTCGAGGGCAGAAAATTGGAATGTCTCACTAACCCTCATGTCATTCTCCAAAGCATTTTGATCAAATGGCCAAATACCTATCCTCTTGAAGCCAACTGTAATGTTTGAAACAATTAATGACTTTTGAAAAGCTAGGCTACCAAGTGTAGCCAATTTTTCCCTTCTTATCTCCAGATTTGGATGTCTAATACTCCATTTTTTTCTTTTCTTTTTGAAGTTACACTTGAAAGACGAGAAAACACTCACATCAAGAGGTTGCAACTTGTGTGATGTGTGGGAGGGTAGGGTGAGCAAGTCAATACCAAGCACCCTTGCTTTGGTAATGGTAGAGAAGACTACATGGTTGCCATGGCCAACAAATATCAAGAGGTGTCTATGGGTGGGTGAGAAACCCCTAGGTACTTGCATAGCAAAGAACTTGAGCCATTTGATAAAAAGGTCTTTGGTCATCCATGTGTGAGGTTGAACAGCCATCAATGCTCCCACCTCACAGTTGGCTATGTAGTTTTGCACATGATTTTTTATATTGAACAAATAAAAACCTGGAAGTTTTTGACTTGCAACATTTATACATGCTAGAATAGTGATCCACTTCTGGCTCTTTGGGATAATGTAAGCAACACTTCTCACACCTTTGTTGGCAAGCACCTTCATGTTACCATTTTGGCCAGCTTGCAGCCCTGTCTCATCACAGTTCCAAATCCTCTGCGGTCCATAGTTCCCTCCTACATATGCCTTCTCCAAAGTGTCGTAGAAATCACTCACAACTGTTTGCCTTAGATTTATAGCACGGTCTCTATCTTGACCTTGGGTTGTTCTCAAGCAGAGATCAGGATGCCTTCTTTTGAATCCTGTACACCATGATTTTCTAGGAAGCCTATTCTTGAAGGGATTATTCCTTGTTTCGCATATTTGGGCCACTTCTATTTTCATATTGACGATCTCCAAACCTTGGCCAACAACAACCATCTCCTTGCACCAATTGACGATCAATGACTCGTCCTCCTCAGTTAGGATTGTTTGGGCCCTTTCCTTCTAGTAGTGGTCACACCACCTAGCCAATTGAACAATGTTGAGGTAGGAATACCCCACTTTTTTTTTGCACCTTTAGTTGACCAGTCATTTTATTTAACATCTTCAAGGGCACAGTCCATGTCAACCTGGGTCCATTCCTGCCTCAGTGCAACCATTTTGGTTGATACTGTTGGCACTCTCAAATTTCCCAAATTTGAGATGCCCATTTCAAAATTTTGCCTCTGCACTCTTAGAAGTGCACCTGAGAAATCTACCTAAGTGACCTACTTTGGAGGGTCATAATTTGAAGCTTGTTGATTTTTGTGCAAAACCCATTTGTAGACTCACTCATGTGTCATATGTGAATAGGAAAGCCAATTTTTAGCTTCCCATGATGAGTTTTGACAGGGTTTTGAAAAGTGAAGCTTGAGGGTTTTGGCACTTTTCTATAGTTTGTAAACTTTCAGTTTTACAAAGTAGCCTCCCATTTGAGCTTGCATTTTGCAACTGGATGAATATCAAGTCAAAGTGAATGTTGTTCTGCATTCTCCATGCCAAGATGAACTCCCATGTTAGGTTTTAGGATCTTATGAATTAATTTTCTATTTTTAACAGATCAAAACCAAATGTAATTTTTTTAGTTTTGCACTTGCATTTTTAGAAACCTTTCTGAGAGGTCAACTTTGACCTTCAATATCTTTTGATGGGAGATGATTCAAGGAAATCCATCTTGCATGTGTGTTCACTGCACCAAAAAATGCTTATGTTTCCAATGGCGGCTCGTCAGGAGTTGATTTGTTATTTTTCTAAAAAGGTGATTTGATCAGTTTTAATTGGTTTCTGAACAAGCACAGTTGTAGAAAAGATTGAGTACATAGCTTTGTTGATTAATATCTTTCACCTCGTGACTCCTTCTTTTGAGCCATCTTTTACACTCCATCCTTGGGTCAAATGTCTACATGCTTGTTCGGTTTTAGGCTCCCAGGATAAGTTCTGAGGGGTTATCTAATCATTTTATGATTGCAATAGGGCCAAAAATGGTGTTCTAGAAAGTGTCAAATTTTGCAAATCTAAGGACAACCCATTTCTTTTCTTGGTTTGAAATGTTTACAGCTTTATTTTCATCAAGATAAGAGGTCATATGTTACACTATTTTAATGTATTTTGTTGCGATTAATATTTCCCAGGGCTAGTTTACAAAGGAGGTACCAAAATTTTAATGGCTGGGAAAAATTAGAGGAAATGGGTTTTCTCTAAATAATTGATTATGCCCCAATGCAAAATTTCATGCTCAAGGTATCCTGGTTTTCTCACAATGAATTTCCTTCGATTGGATGACAACCAAAATTAAAATTGCTACATTTTCTAAAGTTGCAAAACATAATACTTTAAATATTTTAAATATTATCCAATTGGAAAAATGCACATGAAAAGGGGAGCTTTTAAGGCAAAGTTTAATTTTTATAACTTTATAAAGTTAAACTTTAATTTTTGCTTTCCCCGCTTGCTTGCGGCAGTGAAAGCTCAAGCACAGGAAATTAGCGGGTTGGCGAACTTAGGGAAAAGAAATGTGAAGAAAAAGAGACCAGATTTAAATCTATGGTGGAGGAAAGAAGGTCAACTTCCAGCCAAATCATGGTCATTCCCCCAGCTCGCAGCTTCAACTTGCACATTCTTTAAAACCCGCAAGGTCATCGAAATGCTGACACGTGGATGATAGTCCCAACAAGAACACGGCCCAATAGTTTGAAAATACTTTCCTTTGCTTTTTATAAAAGAAAATCATTTAATATTCAAATGTGCCTGATGCAAGTATAAAAGAGGCCCATTTAATTTTTAACAACACATACTATAAAGTGAAAAAATTTAAAATATGCATTGAAGATTTAATGAAGTGGGCCTGACAAAGATTAAAAGACATGGGTATAGTTAATTAGAAGACCCCAGCCTTCCCCACTATCTCGCGGGTTTGAAATAAAAGCTCATTATTTCCCACGGGGTGAGCGAAATAAGACCACGTGGTGATGGGCCTCGGAGAAAATGAAGCAACCCGATAAAATATTAAATGAGCCTGCTTTCAAAAGATAAAAATGAAATATTTCAAAGGTGAAATATAAGGTAAAACATGGGAGCAATGTGAATTAAATATTCACCTTCTAAAGTGCAAAGTGAAATATTTAATTGTTGGACATTAAAATATAAAATGAGAGCCTGAGATATTTTATAAAGTGAATTTATCTACTTTATAGATAGATATTATTTGTTGGGAGGTGAAATATAGAAAGCAAAACATTTGAAATAAAGGGGAAAATAGTTAAAGTGGAAATATCTCCTAGGAAGAGACAAAGCCAAATGTAAAATGTGGCAAGAGAATTAAAGACATGGAGATATGGGTAAAACTTTTTACCTCAAGTGTGATTGTTTAAAAAGCGGGAGGGAAAATATTTTAAAGGTGAAATGCAAACATAGGAAATAACTTGAAAAGGTGAATAAAATATTCACTAAAATTTTATTTGCTGGGGAATGTAATATTTTTTTGTGCCTTTAAATGAAATATTACAAGTGAAGCTCCAGTAAGTGAATGTGAAAATAAAGTGCAACAAAGGGAAGAAATAGAGATAAAAGAATTTTCAAAGGAAAATTGTTTTTCACAAAGCTGGGTGAAAATGGTGAAATTCTCCACATGAGCATATTTGGAGGCAATGTTGGTTGCAAGGAAGAGAGATGAGAGATTCTTTGCAATTTGGTAGTCAACGAGAGAGAATTTTCTAGATGGTATCTTTAGATTATTCTTTTGGAATCTTCTATTCTTCTATTTATTCTCATTCTCTTCTCATTGTAAAGGTTTTGAGAGAGTTCTAGTTTTCTGAATTCTTGTATGGGGCTGGGTAGATAGAAATGTCAAATTTTGAGTCATAATTTGAGTTTGTAAACTGTAATTTCTGATTTCATGAGTAAATATAGCAAGTTTGTGCAAATAAATCATGAATGTCTTCAAAGTGTTTGCACATTCATGAATATCTTCAAATTGTCTCCATACTTGTACAATTAAATCATATGAATTCAATAATACCAAGTATCTTTGAGTTTGTCATCTCAAATTTCATGAGATTGTGTTATTTATTTATGGGTCTATTTCAAAGAAATGGTTAAACACTTTGAGCAAATAATAGTGATTTCAAGTGTGCTAGTTGGATTTGATAAGGAGAATTTGATTGATAACAAGAGTGGGATTGTTGGTGTAAGACACTAACAGTTGATGCAAGGCATTAACAATTTAAATCCATTGGTTGATTTTGTTTGCTGATGAATTCATTTTATGTGTTTGAATCCATGGCCCAGAATTAGGCACTGATTTATCTTGTAGCTTGGTGCATCTCAAAAATATTTTATAAATTCAAAATCATTTTAAATCCCTATTGTTTGGTGTTGAGTCCTGCTTCCCAATTGTTGAGTGAGTGTTGAGTTACTGAGAATGTAGCCAAATTTGAGGTTGTTAATGCTTTCCTTGGTATATTTTCATTGGGAATCATCTACTATAAAAAGCAATGTCTATGTATGAGTGAATTAAGTTTTTTTTAGGCATTGTATAGATTGACCCACCTTGTTCCTATAGAGCCAAAAGTGCAGAAGATCTCAGTCTTTGACTAAATCTTGTTAGTTGGCCAAATCCCCTTTGCGTCTGAGCATAAGATAGAGGCTAAGTCTTTAGGATTCATTGGTCTGGATCAATTTGGAGCACCAACATATACATTTGGGTTAGCTTGCACTACAGATTTAGTTGGCTGCTCCACAACAATTTCTACCTCCTCACTACTTGGTTCTTTAGTTCGTTGGTGAACAAGAATGACAACATCCTCCTTATCACTATGTGGTAGATACACCTCTCTTGTGTGTGGGCATATTTTTCTGCCTCCGCTTTTGTACAGGCTTCCTCCTTGAAGATCACTTGGTATTTTTTTGCACATTTTTCTTCCTCTGCATTGAACCAACATAGTGATTAGTAAACAACATACACTTAATATTGAAAATAATGATACCGACTGAAACAATGAATTCATACATTTACTATTGAGTGTAATTGAAGAATAAGCTAACCATGCATCTAATTGAGTTGATTTGAAATTTGGTAGAGATTCTTCATGGCCTACCAAAGATGATTCATGACCTGTATATTGATCAAGTCTATGAATTCAAGCGTGCCTCCATAAATGATCTTAAAATTAAATGGTCGTCCAAAATGAAACACAACCTCTATGAAGAAATCATGAGGGTTTGGTTGATGTGTACCTGAGCTTAGGCGAGGTGGACGTATCTTCCCCTATTTGGTATCACAAATTTATTGGAATTGATTGATTCAATCCACAAATTCTATGAAACACCTACATGCAATCACTTATTACAATAGAGAAGATCAAGAGTGAGATTGTGCTCAATAAATTAAGAATTATACTGATGCAAATAACTTGGATTCAACCATGTTACCTGGATGAATATTACAAATGAATGTGCATGCTTATATAAGCAATGCACAAGCAAACCCTACATGTAGATTTGACAAGATAGAGACAAGTTTACAAATCTCATGCAATGAGACAACTTGTCCTAAATTTGGTCCAATCTCATAATAAGAATCAAACTAAAGATTAAAAAGAAACTCCTAAGTTTAGCTTAAGTGAACTACAATAAAAAATCCTCTAATAATTAATTATTGATTAATTAATTATCAGTTAATGACTTACTCACTCCAACACCCCCCTCAAGGTCAACTTAGGGAGAAACTAAAAAATTGATAAAGGAAGCTAAAATGAATGCATAATGGGTCTTGGCTACAAGGATTTATGAGGTACCCATGTACATAAATGAAACTATCATAACTAGAGAAAAGGAGAAAACCATATGGGAAAAACTACTCTCAAAAAGAAAGTAAAAGAAATGACTGTGCTGATGATGAAAGGATAGAAGAAGGAGTCAATGTGACCAACCAAGGACTACTTTTGTCATGCAAGTACAATAGATATCCACATGTTTGCAGAGAGAAAATAAGGATATGAATCCCCCCATAAAGAAAGAGCTCGCGTGTCAATGATAAACACATGAAGACATAATATGATCCACTGCCTACAAACAACATTTCTCCCCTTAGGAAGAAATAGATCAACCAGTGATTAGAGAATACAATAAAAAAGAATGGGTGATTCTGGTATCCAAATCCACATGATGTGTGCCTCTGAAAACTACTCATGTATCCACATGCTAGAAAATGATGATATTAATCTAAAATCCTATGAAGACTGATATAGAACAAACTACAAAGGTGATGAAGATGGTGGCTCAACAGCGGTGATGGGGCTATCAACAAAGGGGAGATGAATTTCCTCAAATTAATCCTCCAAATCTACAATATAAGACTCTACAAACAAGGATGATATGTCTGTAAGATACAAATCCCAAGTAACTATGTTTGAAAGATGTATGTCATGTTGCACTGAATCAATAAGGGCCAAAGATGTGGCGATGCCAAGATGATTAGGAACAACAGAAGATGATGATGTAGTCTCAATATGAAGAGTGGGAATGTGAAGATAAGTCTCTGAACCATTAGAACATGCAAGACCTATGATATACTCAAGTTCCTCTAAAGTATTTTCATCAAAGTGTGTGGAATCTATATCTGCAAGAGGGATGAGACAATCTACAATAGGATCCTCTAGGTATGGAGAGATATGAGGGTCTCCACGGATCTCCCAAAGTCGATTCCAAAGTATGTGGGGACATTCAATGTCTAATACAACATACATAGTGTCTAGATCAACACTAGAACATATAATCCCTACAATATGATCTCTGATGATGCCCCATACTAATAAACAACCTGGTGTGTCTAGAGTAGGTATGAGTCCATACAAATAAGGTAAAATATCAAGCCACCTGAGATGTGTTAGGATTCCATGTCACCAAGACTCATAGTTATCCTTATCCAAGTTGATCATAGAAGGGTGAACAGTAAGACCCATGATACTCTCACCTAAATGAAAAAAATAGAGACTTATGACCTCAGTACTGATAAATCAAATCAAAATATGTCATCTCATGCAAAGAGATCATCTCCAGGTCCCAAGATGTCCAAGTAATTAAGCAAAGTGTGAAAACACAAAATACTAAATAAAATGTACCTGGGGAAGATTCTAGAAAAAATGCATGAATATATCTGAAGATCTCTAAAATACCTTTCCAACATTGCTTGAATCATGAAAATCAGAGATACAGGAAAAATGTTATGAGCTCAGAAGTGCAAAATGAAGATTTGACTTTGACTTAGAATAAAAGGAACCAATAGAAAAATATAATAATGAGACCTCTACCACTAGAAAGTTCGTAGAACCATATTTCCAACAATATCTCATTTTCTCGATTTTGACACAGTATGCCCAAGTTATGCCAAAATGAAAATAACTGCTCCTTTAAGGAAAATTAGGGCTAGGAGAGGAGGAAAGAGACTTAGTCGTACAGATGACATCAACATGACATCATGCTAATGTCAACATTCTCTGAGCTTAAAATTGATGGTTTGATGGTTGTTACTGCAAAAAATGCCCCCACCTGAAAAAAAATCAGTCGTTAGTTTTGCAGGATCTCCCTGAAATATTCTTAGGTAATCTGAAGATGCAATTGGATTTGCTGAGTGGTGCCAGTTTTGAGGAATTGCTGAATTTTTTGAAATATGAGCGCCAGTTTATTTTTTATTTTTTGCAAGTTGAGATTAATGGTTGGTGCCAGCTAAGATGATTTCAGCCTTTTGTGATTGTTTATGGCCGACAAAAAAGGGATCCGCCCTTGTAGGGCTCTTACAGGTTACTCTTGCAAGGTGGTGGCCCAAAAACCAATTTTTTTTGCTTTTTTTTTTAAATGTAAAAAACTTTTTCTTTTGATATTTTTTTATTGATATATATATATATAATCTCTGTCAAACAATATTTAAAAAACCAAGAGAAAAAACTAATTGTTCACATAAATCAATGGCTACCTAGGCTTACATGTAGGGGTTGTACAACCGTATGGATTCCTATGCGTTGACCTCCGACTATCAATTTGTTTTTTTAACTTCACCAATTTTGACTAAGCAACAGGCGATATTTATGTTTTTGGCTGCTCCGGATGCAATGATGAAGCTCCTTTTGCTCTAGGATGCACCAATAAATTTATCAAGATCAGATCCCTCCAAAAATTGAATAGGGGGCTACAGATCTGGGCTATTATACCATTTTGGAATTGATTGATTCAATCCATAGCTCTCATGAAACACCTACATGCAATTACCTATCAAAATAGAGAATATCAAAAGAGAGATTTTGCTCAATAACTTGAGAATTGTATTGACACAGATAACCTGGATGAATATTACAAATGAATGTGCATGCTTATATAAGCAATGCACAAGAAAACCCTACATGTGGATTTGACAAGATAGAGAAAAGTATACAAATCTCATGTAATGAGACAACTTGTCCTAAATTTAGTCCAATCTAATATTAAGAATCAAATTAAAGATTAAGAAGCAACTCCTAAGTTTAGTTTAAGTGAACTAAAGTAAAACAACCTCTAATAATTAATTACTGATTAATTAATTATTAGATAATGACTTATTTACTCCAACAAAAATTTCTACCTCCTCTTAATCACGGCTTGCAACTAATGTAAATGCCAAAAATGAACTTGCTATAGAGGGAATTTTGACATGCAATGAAAAAGTCATCACCTGTGATGACCAAACCATGCCTCATAATGGAGAACCAAACGTGCCCCTCAATCATTCCTTTAGATGAATGATCAAAACGACAGATAAATTATAGGGGCCATAGGGTTTAATCATGCCACCAAAAATGCTAGCCTGCAAGCTCGAGTTGATAATGCCTTTCTAGTGGATTGTTGCATAGAGATGAATTGATCAAAAAATACAATGAAATGCTTCACCTTATGACCTACAAAAATTCATGTCCATCTCTGATACAATAAAAGAACCTTTGATAATCGAAGATTGAAAGAAAGCATAATGACACCTATATACATTGACACTTCACGTGAGAAAGGGTCAATAGACAACTATATACATTGACACTTTGCATGAGAAAGGGTCAATAGAAACTCATAACACTTGTTGCCTAGACACAAGTGTATTGGTGTGCCAACTATGAAACATGACAATTTTTCCTACAGTTGAATTTCACTTAACTAAGTAATGTGATACCCTCTTCTCAACCAATTTATGCAGTAGATTATTTAGAACTGTAGTCTTTATTTACTTTTCTCTAGTTATATATCCTGAAGGACCATATTATCCTCTCCTAATCGAATTCACCAAGCATATCTCAAAATTCAATGTTGTCGTGCACCTCAAATTTTGAAGGAATTCATGTTATTTTATTGTTCTTCCAAACATGCCATTAAATGTGGATGCATAGACAAGTAATGTAATTGTCATGCAAAACATGGATAGTTCTTGAATTAACTAATTATTTATTGTATATGTGGAAGAAACCTCCCTCCATGTGATTTCCAAACACTTAGTGTATGCCTTTTAAATTCATATTCAACCTCCATGACTCAAGTTTGGTTAAGAATTATGTTAACAATTGGTGTGAAGATTAACATGATATTGATAAATTACAAAGTAAAATATAGTGAAATTATTTTATTTCTATGTTTAACTCTTGAATGGACATTATTTCATTGGAAATGATTTTGGATAATCAATACTCTACTAGTGACATTTAAGCAACAATAGTTTACTTCTCATAGTTCCTTAATACTATTCTTAGTTCTCTCAACTTCTTAACTAGTTCATTTCCAACTCAAGGAAGACTATAAGACATAATATCCTTGTATTCTACCATATATGTAGATAATCCTAAAAAGAGAGTTGTTTTACTAATATGAATATTATTTTATAAATATTAAAGTGTGAAAGCTTCCGATAGTGATAATTGTAACTAGCATAAGAATGATAGCACATGTGGCCTTGGATAGATAAATTTATTAAAGCCTAAAATTTTATACAATAAATTATTTTCTATGACCTAACTATAAACTATTAATATAGTTTAGTGTGTTCCTAATGGATCTCTAAAGTGGGAAATAGAATAAATATGTTTTAAATAGAAGAGGAGATTAAAAACCATAAAATATCCATGACTTGATAGCTCCAATGGGGATCCACAAATTTAGATATTTAACTTTCACCTTGTTGCCCTATTGCTCTTATGATGATCCTATAATTTACCTTGTGTTGGAGGATGAATGATGATAGTAAGTATTACAACACATGAATGGTTGGAGGGAAAAAGGACATTTATAAACAAGCTTATACTAAGTTTTTAATAAAATGGCCATGAAAAAATAGTATCTTCCAAGACAAGAACGGTTAGGAAACTTGAATTTTTGAAATTTGACTATGGAAACTAGTGTCCATGGGCATAACTGTCTTTTCATGGTGAATAATCCAAGTTGTAGGGGTTTCCTAATGAGAGGTTCATTAAGATAAGATCACTTACCATATGGTGGTTGTCAACCAACATTGTTTTTATGAGATGCTTAGTCATGTGACTCTTGTTAGGGGCATTCAATCCCATATCATTCATGATGAAATATTAATTTCCCTCTAAGGGAGGGGCTTCCTCCCTTATACCTTAGTAGGTAGTGATTAATGCTAGGTTGTCCTCTAGATAAAGCACATTCTTGTATTTGTTTATTTTTTTTTCTCTCCCTCTTCATCCTAGAATCCATATTGGCCTTCAAAATATTAGCCACAAATTAGCTAATGCATCTTATATTCATGATTCCTAGTTCTCATCATTAATTTAAAATTTAGTTCTACACTCATTTTCCCATCTTCCTCCAAAGGATCTACACCAAAAAGTGTCTCATTAAAAGGAGAAAATGCAACACAATTACATACATTATTAGCTTGTGTAGGGCATAATTCAACCATAGTGGGTAATTGGACCAGGTCAAGAACAAATGCAACACAACTGCATACCTTATTAGTTTGTGTATATCTTTCCCTAAGGTTGTGCACCTTAGCGTGCAAGTCCTTGTATATTTCTCTAAGGTTGTGTGCCTTAGCCTACAAGTCCTTTAGGGAGCAGTGTGTTTCTTTAGGTAGTGAGCCAACTTCAAAAAAAATGTAATCTTATTCATATTTTATGAGATTTCTCTCTATGGTTTTTTCCTTCTTGGATTTTCCATGTATATTTGGTGTTATCTTGTGCATGTGTGTTCATTTCTTTATCTCTCATTGTTGCTGATTTGATTAAGAGTTGTTGATTTTTTTAAGGGTTGTTGATCTTGTTAGAAGTTTGAATTTATATTGTGTTGAAGGGTTTACATTTTGAAGATATTGATTCACCCCCCTCTCACTGTCTAGGCATGTTCAACAAATAGTATTTAAGAACCTTGTGTCTGGTATCATAAATTCTAGGTTTCAAAAATAGGTATGTTTTCTAACCTTATTTTTCAAAATGGTTTCCAAAATACACCATCATTTGTAACCTTAATTGACTATAACTGTTACAAACACGTAACATTCAAAAAATTAGTGTGTTGTCTATTATAAGAAAGTATTTATTTTTGAAATATATGAAGAAATTTAAATGCAATTATGATAAATTTCAAAGGTGGCTTTCATCAAGCATTTTTACTTTGTTAAGAACAAAAGGTTTTCACTACATTCATGTTGTCTATGAAATTGTAA
>VDFB02136973.1:0-54588 GCA_007258455.2 Sequoia sempervirens
ATTTCCTACCAAAGGCCAACTACCAAGGGATCCCAAGTGTGATGAGTTTGTCCTACTTCGTCCTAGTACAAGTTGAACTTTAAAAGGCCTATATAGGCAACCCAAGACCTTTGAGGATAGGAGTTATCAAAAAGCATTTAGGTAGAGTGATTGGTGTTTTCTCCATCAATCTAGAACCCAAACCAATCATTCACATAAGCTAATGCAATGTTTCAAGGAATCTCTCTAAGGAGCTTGGAATCCATCATCTAGAAATGGAAGGGGAGACTTTTAATATCATTAACTACCTTCTAAAAAATAAAATTGTTAGCAAGACTACCAATCATCTTATGGAGGACTCTCACAGTATCTTGGACTTTATACCTAGAGTTAAAATCATGCATGTGTTTCGTGAAGGCAACTTGATGGCTAACTTCTTTGCAAATTGGAGAGTATCCCATGAAGGATACCATAGATGAACAAGAAGGCACTCCCTTACTTTAGAAGCCCAAAAATTAATTGATAATGATGTCAAAGTGAAAATTTTGGGGATATATCGTCAATATAATATTTGATGATGGAGTACGAAGTGTAAAGTAGAAGATTTTGAGGCTTTCTTGAAGCTTCTAAATTCCTTTTGATGGAATTCCCCTAAAGGGGAGCACATTTTCAATAATAATTTCAATTGTGGATCCCTAGTTGTCATTTTGGGGTAGACATTCTCCAAGACAAACCAAAACTCTATAGCTATGGGCGGGGACAAAAAGAGGGTTGAGCATATCTCCTACGAATCTATGAACAATAACACCAAGGTTTGGAGGATCTTAGGAGGGGTGAGCTCACTAGATTTATACAAAAGGTTTTAAGGGCATGACCCTACCATCTTTGTGGATTTCGTGAAGTGGAATTCAAGAGTGGTCAAGAGGAAAGGTGTCAAGATTGAAATCTCAAAGAAGTGTAATGTCAACCTACAAGAACCTCGCTTCATCTTCGAGGTGTCATGGTGCCTCATGAGGTCTTTAGGGTGGTGGAAGCTTGGAACTTAGAGGATTTTGGGATTTCCTACCAAAGTCTAACTGCCAAGAGATCCCAAGTTTGATGGATTTGTCCTACTTCCTCCTAGTACAAGTTAAACTTTAACAAGGCCTCTAAAGACAACCCAAGACCTTCAAGGGTAGGAGTTACCAAAAATCATTTGGGTAGAGTGATTTTTGCTTTCTCCATCAATGTAGACCCAAACCAATCATTTCAAATAAGCCAATGCAACATTTCAAGGCATCTTTCTAGCTAAGGAGCTTGGAATCCATCATCTAGAAGTGAAAGGGCTCTTTCAATATCATTAACTACCTTATGAAAAATCAAATAGTTAGCAAGACTACTAATCATATTATGGAGGACTCTCACAATATCTTGAACTTTATACCTAGAGTTAAAATCATACACCTGTTTCATGAAGGCAACTCAATGGTCGAATTCTTTGCAAACTGGGACATATCTAATGAAGGATACCATAGATGAACAAGAGGGCACTCCCTTCCTTTAGAATCCCAAAAATTAATTGATAATGATGTCCAGTAAGGTGAGAAATTTTTGAAGATATGCCATCAATATAACATTTGATGATGAAGGGAGTATGAAGTGTAACAAGGAAATTTCTAAGGCATTCTTGAAGCTTTTGAATTCTTTTCAAATGAGTTCCCGTAAAGGGGAGCACATTTCAATAATAATTTCAATTGTGGATCCTCGATTGTCATTTGGGAGTAGGCATTCTCCAAGTCAAACCAAAACTCTATAGCTATGGGTGGGGACAAAAAGAGAGTGGAACCCATCTCCTAAGAATCTATGAACAATAACGCCAAGGTTTGGAGGATCTTGGGAGGAGTGAGCTCACGAGATTTATTCAAAGGGTTGTCATTTGGGAGTAGGCATTCTCCAAGTCGAACCAAAACTCTATAGCCATGGGTGGGGACAAAAAGAGAGTGGAACCCATCTCCTAAGAATCTATGAATAATAACGCCAAGGTTTGGAGGATCTTAGGAGTAAGCTCACTAGATTTATTCAAAGGATTTAAGGGAATGACCCTAGCATCTTTGTGGATTTTGTGAAGTAGAATTTGAGGGGTCAAGATAAAAGTTGTTGAGATCGAAATCTTAGAGAAGCTTATTGCCCAAGTTACGAGCATGTCTATTGAGGTAATAAAGATATACAAAGATAGATGCAATGAGGAGGAAGCTCTCTCCTCTTTTCTTCGTTTAGGGGAAGAATTGAAACAACTATAGAACAAATTTGCTAGAACCTTGAAGCTTCACTCATAAGACGAAATTGCTTTGCAAATTATCAGGTATGTCACCTTAGAATGGAGATTTCAATCCATTTATAATTATCATTTGTCTCTACTTAGCCAATTTCCAATTTTTATTTCGCTAATTTCCCCTTTTTTTTTGTTGCCATCCCTTTGAGTACTCAATTTTAAAGTTTAAAAGAGGAATTATGTTGCCCCCTTCATCAATCTTTGAAATTGTTGCTTGTCAAACAAGTAGTCGCCTCTAAATCCTCCCTTTATGCATGTCATTGAGAGCTCTTTTTCCTCTCTCCCCAACCCCAACACAAAAAGCATAAAAAATCTAAATTTCAAGTAACCCTTGTTCCATTAACAAATTTTGTCAATGTGACCTCAACCTTGGTCAATCCTTCCCTACTTATTGTTAGCCCTATTGTTGAATATGGCCCGTAACTATTATCTCAAGGGAGTCTTGGTCCCAATTCCAAATCAAGAAGCCAGAGGTCTTAGGTGGATGATACTCAAAAGCAAGAAGATGCTGATTTGGAGAAATGAGTTCCTCAAGCAATTGGAAGCAGTTGTGGGTCATAATCAATTTTAATCTTTTGTTGTTGATGGTGATTATCGAGGTGTCTAGTGTTGATTTTTGCTTGCCTTGTGGATGTTGTTGAGGCAATCAATCCTTTGTTGCTTCATGTTACTTTTTTGTTGATGATAGCTATAATTTAATTGTTTATTTGTTTCTTTCCATAGCTAGTAAAAGGGTGAAGGCTCCTCTCAAACCCTCCTTTTTGCCCTTAATCCTAAAAAAATTGCAAACATGTGCATGTGTGTAGACTTTATATATAGTCATGTAAAAGATTGAGAAATTAAGGGGTTTTGGCTTTCTACGGGTGTAAGTACATTCCAACTTCATCCAAAATATTTGACTAGAAAAAACCATTAGGAGTTAATGTCTAGGATACAACTAACTCAACTATCTTAAATAAAATCCTTGAAGGTAATAAGGCATTCATATTCAGTCTTATTAAAGAAATTTTAAATAAATGAGTTCACATATGCGTATTTATGTGGTTGTGCATGGGTTTAGACTTAATCTATAGCCATGCATATAAACTTCAACTTTGTTTGCAGAAGAGAAATTATGGGTTTCACCCTTTCTAAGGGTGAATGTACATTCTAACTTCATCCAAAATATTTGGGCTTAGATGAAAAAAACATTTAAGAGTTGGTGTCTTGGATACAACTATCTCAGGTACCTTGGATAAAATCCTTGAAGGTAAATAAGACACCCATATTCAAGTCTTATAAATGTTATAAGAGTTATTTAAAATAAATGAGTTCAGTATATATTAGTAGTCCTTGATATACCAGTTCTTCTGTATATCGTCCCTCAAAGATCAGCCTTTGTTGGAACATGAAATCGTTGCACTTTATAGCATTAAATTATATGTTACACTAAAATATTATCTAGTGAAATATAAAAGAAAAACCTTGGGAGTGCAAACTTATTTTTCAAATTAACCCTATAACAGGAGGCATTCATTACCAATGGACCTCCACCAAAGTTCAAAGATTTGCAGTTTTCCATGCCCCCATACGAGTGACATCAGCCTTTCAAAGGCAAATCAAATAATTCTCTCGAGTTGCATTTTTGAAGAGTTTCAGCTTATTTAGCCCTTCCAGACATTTGTTTTTCTTTCAAGAGCTGATTTGGAAATTTTAATTGTATGTCCAGTTACCCAATACCATACATGTGCTGAAGTTCAACTCTCCCTGCATTGACTAAAAGCTTTGGTCAATGTATTTACTTTGGAAGAACTGCTTTAAGTAAATATTATGAGCATTGTTTGGTGAGGCAACTTAAATCTTTCTGTTCCCTCAGTTTATATATTGTGGGCTCACCAGTTAATTGGAAAGCATTTTTCTTCCTTAAGTATTGTGTATTACAGTCTCTACCAGTCATTTGATGAACTGACTTATTGTGAGGAAGCTATGTTTGGCGAGTTGTAGTAATCTGCCAAGCCTTAAGATATATCTGGGCAGCTAAATCTTCTGAAATAATTTTACGTGTAGTTTCACAGCTCTACATTAAACATTTGATGATTTCAGGTTCTTGGCTTATGTGGCTGTAATAAATGCATCAGAGTGCTCTCTATTGGATGAAAATGTAATCGACAAGATGGTGGAAAGGAAGAGCTTGATGATGCTAAACATCAAGGCAAATCCCATGATAAAGTGGAAAGGCATCAAAGAATGACCTCCTCTGCTGATACTTGAGAATGAACACTATTTTGAAAGAAAGTCTATGTGTGAACAGTGTCCTCTTAATTACTTCACTGTGAGCACAGATTCCTGCATATTGATGGTCATGGTAACAAGAAGTTGGAAGAGTACTTGTCTATTTTTACAACAGACAAAGCAAATGTGCAACTTTTGATAGCAATCACAATCTATCTTCACCTTCAAATTGTGGAGCATCAGAAATGAAGGAGAAAATCAGGGACCTTGCTTCACAAGACTTCCACGCGATCTACAAGGGGCCATTGGAGGAAAGTGAAGGACATATTTACCAAACCCATATACACTGATCACGTGATACTGATGCTTGTGAGATCTCTCACAACAAATGGAACCAATTGTTCAGCTATAGTGTGTATCAAATACTGTTCAGCTATAGTGTGCCATAATTTCTCTGTTTCAAATTAAGCACAGCTCTTCCATGTATTTTAAACTAAGAATTAAGTAGGAACAAAACCAGAGATGCTTAAACTAGCATTTGCTATTAACAAACAATTGTTTGTGTCAGTTACATGTATGTGACATACAAAACCCAAATTTAATCCTTCCACCTCATGAGGATCGGTTAATATCCCTAGGGCCTTTCAATAGAACCAATTATTTTGTAAACTGCATAGAAACAATCATGTCTATGTGTTTTGGAATGTGGAATCTCACATTCTACTCCAGCTAAGCAACAGCATCCAACTCACTTGCTTTCTTTATCATGGACAGCAAACTAGAGTAAATTTAACAATGTGAAGCCAACTCATGCTAGGTGCATTTTTATACTAACTTCTAGCCTCAAAGCAGTGATTCCGGAGATTTCCAGGCACAATGCACAACACCAATGACCAATAACACTTTCTTCATTCAACATACAATGTTATGACCTCTCTCTCCCTCTTTCTAATCAACAGCGGCTTCCTTTTACTTCTAGCAATTTAATAGCTCTGTTTATGCTTTTCCGAAGGTTTACTTTCTTTGCAAAATGATTTTAGTTTGAAGTACATTTACCATAGTTAAAACAATACGAATATTAGAGGATATATCAGCTACAGAAGAAGACACTGTTGTTTCGCCTCCAGTACTTCTTGTGCTTAAAACCTGCATGCATGCATTTAGTGTTCTCAACATTAATGTTAACACAATATTAATTTATTATCTAATATACAAATTGATCAGAAATTTAGTCTAGAGTCTATCGGGAACAGAAATTTGCAATGGTTGTGGATTTTCGCAGTCTCCTTATCGATTTGGAAACTGTCAACTAAACTATGTGAAGATAAATTTGAGTATTAAAATATGGAAAAATGATTGTTTACAGGTCGCATAGAAACCGAATAAGTGTAGATAGAAGCTATGAATGTGTAAATATTAATCTTCGTCTAAATATTAAACATTCTGTTTTTGGTAGTTTTTAGTAGTTTTGTTTTATTTGTAGTAGTTTAACTTCTACACTATTCTATAAATAAACTAGTAAATCTTCATTTTGATACATAATAATTTACCATTCTATTCTGCTTTTATGATGGTTTACAGGTCACATAGAAACCGAATAAGTGTAAATAGAAGCTATGCATGTGTAAATATTAATCTTATAGTCTAATACTAAACATTCTGCTTTTGGTAGTTTATGGCAGTTTTTGGTAGTTTTGTTTTATTTGTGGTAGTTTTAACTTCCTCCCTATTCTATAAATAAACTTTTAAATCTTCATTGAAATATACAATAAATTTACCATTCTATTCTGTTTTTCCAATTCTATTTTTCAAATCCTATCCTGACAGTAATATCAAAGCACAGGCAATATAACCATTCAAATTTAAAGTTCTTTGATGCAGCCTGCATTGCTCCTGCCTATCTGAGCATTGATTTTGACGGCAAAATTTGTCAAATGTTAATGAGTATCAGTCCGGGAGGATGAAACAACAACAGCATTAATTTCATCACCCAAAATTTATGGTTTGCAAACCAAATAGAAGAGGCATCCAAGATGGAATTTGAAAACCAGCCGAAGAAGAAATTATAATGTAGCATCTTTGATGCAGCCTGCACTGCTCCTGCCGATCTGAGCATTGGTTTTGACAGCAAAATTTGTCAAATGTTAATAATAAATATCAGTCCGGGAGGATGAAACAACAATAGCATTAATTTCATCACCCAAAATTTATGGTTTGCAAACCAAATAGAAGAGGCATCCAAGATAGAATTTGAAAACCGGACGAAGAAGAAATTACAATGCAGCAACTAAAGAGGACAGACCATTCCAGTCAGAGACAGAGGAATTTGCATACCAGTTGCATTCAACATTGAACATTGGTGATAAGCAGCCATTTATATTTATTTATTTTTCTGTTCTTCAAACTCAAGAATTGTTTAACTGTAGACTAGTCAGTAGATAGTTTTAGAAAAGTACTTGGCCAATAGAAATTTGAGATGTTTAGAGGTGTGCTCGGTTTGAGTGTAATCCCTTAGGAATAAGAGAGGAATGTAAATACTAAATATTAATCTTATGGTTTAACATTAAACATCCTAGCAATTTAATAGCTCTTTTTATGCTTTTCCAAAGGTTTAGTTTCTTTGCAAAATGTTTTTAGTCTGAAGCACATTTACCATAGTTAAAACAAAACAAATATTAGAGGATATATCAGCTACAGAAGAAAACACTGTTGCTTTGCCTCAAGGACTTCTTGTGCTTAAAACCTGCATGCATGCATTTACTGTTCTCAACATTAGTGTAACACATTATTATCTAATATACAAATTGATCAGTCTTGTTGACACATTATTATCTAATATACATTGAACATTCTGTTTTTTCCTAGTTTAGTAGTTTTAGTTTATTTGTGGCAGTTTAACTTAACTTCTTCACTACCCTATATAGTAGTTTTGTTTTATTTGAGGCAGTTTATCTTCTTTAATACCCTATAAATAAAACTACCAAAAATAGAATGTTTAATATTAATCCATTACATTATATTTACATTCCACCCTAATATGAAGTTATTACAGTTAAACCAAGCATGCCTCTGAACTTCTCAAACTTCTCTCAACCAAACACTTTGGTAAAAATATCTGTTGTCTGGTCTGCAGTTGGACAATACTTGAGTTGTACACTATTTCCTTGAGATCACCATTCAAGAAAGAAGTTTGCATGTCCATTTGATGAACTTTCCAACCATTTTGTGCTAAGAGAGCCAACAAAACAGGAATCATAGTCCACTTTTTTGTAGGTGCAAAGATTTCTTCATAATTTATGCCCTCTTTTTTAGCATATCCTTTTGTGACAAACCTTACTTTTTAAGTTTGTCAAGTAAGCCATCGACTTCATGTTTGTCAAGTGAGCCATCAACTTTGTACTTGTTTCAAAAGACCCACTTGTAACCAGTAGGTTTACAAACTAGTGAAGGATCAACCAACTCCCAAATGCCATTATTCAAAAGAGAATCATGCTCAATTTGCATAGCCTTCCTCCACACTTCAATATTTTCATGTCCATTTGATGAACTTTCCAACCATTTTGTGCTAAGAGAGCCAACAAAACAGGAATCAAAGTCCACTTTTTTGTAGGTGCAAAGATTTCTTCATAATTTATGCCCTCTTTTTTAGCATATCCTTTTGTGACAAACCTTACTTTAAGTTTTTCAAGTAAGCCATCACCTTTATGTTTGTCAAGTGAGCCATCAACTTTGCACTTGTTTCAAAAGACCCACTTGTAACCAGTAGGTTTACAACCTAGTGGAGGATCAACAAACTCCCAAATGTCATTTTTCAAATGAGAATCATGCTCAATTTGCATAGCCTTCCTCCACACTTCAATATTTTTGTAATAATCAACCCCCAATATTTTTTTGTTTTCTGATTCTCTCCAACGGCTGTATGAAGGTTTAGTGTTTGGTTTTCTGAAGGTCTAGTGCTTGGTTCTCTGATTTGTTTGTTTGAGTCTCTCATATGACAGTCATGATATAAAATGCCAAATGATATAAACAGTTTGCAAATAACACAAACAAGAGATTTGTTTGAAAGTTAACATTCATTCCCTTCAATGATCATATTTCAATGTCCATACAAAGAGCAGATTTTACAACTAATATATATAAGATTTAAAAAGTCTTTCAGACCTGGAATAAGCAGCATCACAGCAGCCAAAGGGCTCTTCAAAAGGCAATGCACAGCATCATGAAATTGACCAAGATTCACCTTGTTCACCAACTACAGAAAACGCTGGAATCAGACATCATTGATGACCAGTAGCAGCCTTAACCAGCAGTAAGAAAATCTGAGTGTTCACTCCCACAAGGACGTCCCACCTTAGAAGTGCGAACCCTCTATAAAATCCATTTCTCACTTAAAAACATTCTTGTGTTTGATGGAATCGCCATGAGGAGAGGAGCCTATAAATCAATGCCCATTTTTATAGCTAACACTTTTTCGGAGATATGAGCAGATAAGTGAGTTCTGACCCAGAAAAACTATGCCCAGAAAGTGATTTGAATCACACCAAAATCATCACTACATCACACCCAATCTGAAAACTAAGCAATCCACACCAAAACCACTGAAAACTACTCAAAAGAACTGGAAAATCTTCGTCTTTTTCACCCAGTTGTGATTCCTGAAATGGAACCACCATTCACCAGCTTGAGCAAGTCTTTCACTGCCGAAACTAGCCTTAGATTCTGAGGGTTTTCATCCTCAAATCCGTTCTCAGACCTTCTAGTACAATACCAACAGCATCTTTGTAAGTAGCCAACATCCAACATGGAGAAAATGAACTCCAAAATGAACTTTTAAAAGAGTCTCCAAATTAGGGCGACCATCTCAACCCTAAAACCCACACCACTTCTCATTTGCCTTTGATTTTTATTTTATTTTAATATTTACCTTCATCTTAGCTTGGGCGCCCAAGTTCAAGGAAGCATTTTAAATGATATAATTTTTAAAAAATAACTTCAAGTTATATCATCAGGCGTCCAAGGTCCTTTTTATGACCCCTTTTGACCCACAACATTAAATTATAAAGTTACTTTATAATAGACCTTTTTCAAAGCATAAGTCAAATATTAAAATGATTTAGCCTTAGTAACTTTATACCAATTGACTTTGTGTTGTCGTCATAAGCCACTCGATGTAGACTTACTATTTTTAGTAAGTGACATCCCAAAAACTCAAACTGGAGAAATATTGATATGCACCAGAAATACTGATATTGCACCAAGACTCATTGTAGACAATGCGCACCATACTGGCCCTGCTAAAAATAGAAAGCCAAGCCCAAAACACCGAAAAAACTCCACTGAAAGTACTAGCACAAGACATTAAAGCTCATTGAACAACCTCCACTCGTTGCCCAAACAGGAAACCCTACACTACTCTGTCTGTCGGACCAGTTACTAAATATAGCACTTACTAAAAATAGTAAGTGTGTCAAAACCAGACTAATCCAAAAGAGGACATCAAAAATGGGGACATTACAATTTTCAACTAGTTTAAAGGAAGCTGATTCTGAGTCTATTGTTATATTCATTTCATCAATATATGTCAAGTTAACTTGTTCATTGGATTGAACCTATTGCTTTGCCTTGTATGAACTTCTTGTTCCTATCTTGCCAATTTTGTTAAGTTCAAAACTCTAAGTTTGTTGGACTTGCTTTGCCCATTTTCTGTGAAGATACAAGTTGAATGATTGGTATTTTCATTTTCTGATCAAAAGTTCTATCATATTCCAACTGTTGTGTAGTTTCTTGAATCCCATGTTCATCCAAAAAACTTTGAAATTCTTCATGAGAAGGCTCAAATGCTTCATGAGAGAGGATTTCTTCTTGCACATCCTAAGTTGAGATTCCAAATTATGTATCCTCCTCAAAGTGAGGAATCTGACAAGGATGTTCTTTCCTTGGGACAAACTTGGCAAATCTTTCAAAATGTTGTAACTAGCATTCAACACTAACAATATTTTTGGATGCTTCACAAAATATAACATCATGAACAGTTAGAAATTTCTTATTCGCTTCATCAAACAACCTATATGTTTTTGAGGAAATAAGAATATCCTTGAAAGATACATTTATGGCTTTTGTGATCCAATTTACTTATTTTCTCCTTGGGAATCAAAGCATAACAACTGAAGCCAAAAATCCGGAGATGTCAAATAAATGGAGGATAACCAAACCAAACTTCCTATGGTGTTGCTTGGTGAAGAGCAGATGAAGGGGATTATGGAGTTGTGCCAATATGCAACTAGAAATAATAAGACAAACTCTTATTTCCATAAGGCTCGGGGTATTGGGAAACTGGACAGTAGTTTGGTCTTTAGGATCTCCCATTCCTAAGACCTCTAAACTTGAATATGTCTTCTACCTCAGAAGCTAGGATTCATCCGACAGGATACACAGTCATGGAGTTCAGAATTTTAGTTGCAGAAAAGGCTTACATGGATCACAATCTAATTTGTCACTTGTATAATTACTAGCCAAGTCAAGAAATTTAAAGGAATGGATAAAAAAAATCTGGCAGCCCTTGTTAGTTGATGAATTATTATCTGCCCTTTTTCTTAAGGATTCTTCCTTGTCATATGTGTTTCTCTAAAGGACAGGGGCTTCAAAAATGGTGATGGTCCTAGGACAAAATCCCCCTATGCATTAAACAATGGTTCCCAAATTTCAATCCACTCACAAGAATATGTTTCATCTATTCTAGTTTGGGTGTGTATTCCCAATCTCCCTCTTCAATTTTTTATCTCTTCTTGCCTAGTTTCCATTGGCAAATTCATCCCACTCCATCATAGCTTTGAGTTATTTTTTCAATTCACTTTTGCTTGCATTTTGGTGGAATTAGATACTTCCAAGCAGTTGCCAACAAAAATTAGTCTAAAGTTTGGTGACAGATTGTCAAAATGGTCATGGTCCTAGGACAAAGTCCCCCTATGCATTAAACAATGGTTCCCAAATTTCAATCCACTCACAAGAATATGTTTCATCTATTCTAGTTTGGGTGTGTCTTCCCAATCTCCCTCTTCAATTTTTTATCTCTTCTTGCCTAGTTTCCACTGGCAAATTCATCCCACTCCATCATAGCTTTGAGTTATTTTTTCAATTCGTTTTTGCTTGCATTTTGGTGGAATTAGATACTTCCAAGCAGTTGCCAACAAAAATTAGTCTAAAGTTTGGTGACATATTGTGAAAATGGTCATTGGCCCTAGGACAAAGTCCCCCTATGCATTAAACAATGGTTCCCAAATTTCAATCCACTCACAAGAATATGTTTCATCTATTCTAGTTTGGGTGTGTCTTCCCAATCTTCCTCTTCAATTTTTGATCTTTTCTTGCCTAGTTTCCACTGGCAAATTCATCCCACTCCATCATAGCTTTGAGTTATTTTTTCAATTCGCTTTTGCTTGCATTTTGGTGGAATTAGATACTTCCAAGCAGTTGCCAACAAAAATTAGTCTAAAGTTTGGTGACAGATTGTCAAAAGTGTCATGGTCCTAGGACAAAGTCCCCCTATGCATTAAACAATGGTTCCCAAATTTCAATCTACTCACAAGAATATGTTTCATCTATTCTAGTTTGGGTGTGTCTTCCCAATCTCCCTCTTCAATTTTTGATCTCTTCTTGCCTAGTTTCCATTGGCAAATTCATCCCACTCCATCATAGCTTTGAGTTATTTTTTCAATTCGCTCTTG
The DNA here is from genome assembly GCA_007258455.2 of Sequoia sempervirens. Lineage (NCBI taxonomy): Eukaryota > Viridiplantae > Streptophyta > Pinopsida > Cupressales > Cupressaceae > Sequoia > Sequoia sempervirens. The sequence goes on from VDFB02136973.1 coordinate 12,226, forward strand.
CTTGCATTTTGGTGGAATTAGATACTTCAAAGCAGTTGCCAACGAAAAATAGTCTAAAGTTTGGTGACAGATTGTGGAACCAACATTTGGATTATGATGGGATCGCTTTCAAATGTAATGGGTGTTATGCCACTAGTCACATGTCAGATGCTCGCCATCAAAATCACTCTACTACTAAAAGGAAGCTTCCTCTGAAGCAAGAAACTTGGTGGAATGGTTGGGCAGATCCTAGCCACCAACACATCTTCCCAAACTCTTCTAAAAGTGATTTTTCTAATTCCTTAAAACTTAATTCCTCTTCTAAGTCCCCGGCTTCATATCATTGCTCTTCTTTGTTGCATTAGAAGGTTGGTTTCACCATAGAACTATGGAGAAGCTGGTTCACACTTCCTTTTCCTCCAAAGCTTTGGTTGCTCACCCATTAAAGGGCTCTCTCACAAGGCAATGTCTACGGAGCCTACAAAATGGTCATTTGACCGTATTTATTAATTAATTAAAAATAAAAAATACATTGTATCTTTATTTTTAATTAATAAATAAATATGGTCAAATGACCATTTTGTAGGCTCCGTAGACATTGCCTTGTGAGAGAGCCCTTTAATGGGTGAGCAACCAAAGCTTTGGAGGAAAAGGATGTGTGAACCAGCTTCTCCATAGTTCTATGGTGAAACCAACCTTCTAATGCAACAAAGAAGAAAAAGGTAATGACAATTGGTTTACAATTTAGAATAAGAAAAAAAATCTTCCTCTTTGAAGTTGAGCAAGCATCAGCACAAAATGACACTCTGTTCTCGTTTGAAGAAGGGTTAGCTGCCTTCTCTACTTAAGTTTTTCTCTAGTGTAACTGGAGCCTTTTCTAGGGAAAGTTGGCCCTCGCTTACGTCAGTACGTGTTCTAGGTTTTTGATGTGTGAGGTTGGTTATGTTTGGCTTTGAGACATGACTACATATGAAAGTTATAGAGCTCTACCAAAGTATCTTTAGCTTTTGATATTTCATAATAATATAGTGGGAGTGGACCCTTACACACACTTTATTGATAAAAAATGGAACTTTGTGACTAAAAGAAGAATCAATTCAAATAAGAAAATTTGATTCTTCTCAAGACTTAGTGATCCTAAAATTGGAGAAATCAAAGGATATGAAAAAGAATTTAGAAAGATGTCATGTCCCCGAGATTTTAACACTAAGATAAAGCATCGAAATACAAATAAATAAATCTATGTTACACGGGGACGCGTCCCCTGCCCCAAAACCCACTGTCCCCGTCCCCTGCTGTCCCTGGGACAGGGGGACGCAAAGCATCCCAACTAGCAGGAAACAGGAGGAAACATCCCCTGCCCTTTGGGGACGTTTCCATGTCCCCGGTACGGATGGGGGATGTTGGAAACATCCCTCGTCGTACTGGGGACAGCTAGTCATCCCCCACGGACAGGGAGCTTCCTGGGTTTTCATCCTCCTTTCTAAAGTGATTTTTGAGTTTGGGCTGTTTGACATTTTGTCAAACACTTGGCATGCAAAGTGACTGAGTTCTAATTTCTGAATGTTTATGCTTGTGTTTGATTGAATTTTAATGCCAAATCATTTGCATAAAACATAGAAATGATAACTGCTATCATAACATTGACAAATATGAAACATTCAACCTCAAATCTGATTTTATTTGCACTATATCAAGTCTGAATGCATTGCATTACAGGTCTGATATAAGCCTGATTTTATTACAGCAGCAGACATTTCCTTCAAAATCTAATTTATATTGATTCCCAATGAAATACAAACATACCCGGATCATTGGCTACAATAATAAGTTTAATGACATTTAATATGCTGTTATACTACTGCTCTCGCGATTTATTTACATATTGATATTGTTGTTATCAATTATTAATTTATTGACATATCTCTCTCTCTCTTTCCCTCTCTCTCTTTCCCTCTCTCTCTTTATAATATATTAATAAATTTTGAAAAAATCATATATCTATTGTATGTCGCCATCCCCTACCGTCCCCTAAAAATCCCCCCCTAGGAAACGTCTCGGAAACGCGTCCCCTGCCATCCCCCCATCCCCATCCCCAAAACGCCGTGGAACATAGAAATAAATAAAATAAATAACTAAATACATATTACAAATACAAATATAAATATTAGCAATTTAATATTATTATATTTTTATTTATCATAAGATAATATTATAATTATCAAACATAATATTATAAATATTATTATTAAAATATAAATACTAACAATTTAATTATTATTATGATTATAATCATATTAAAATATTCATATAAACTAATATAAAAATAATAGAAAAATAATATGATAAAATGCCATGAAAAAGCAGCAGCAATTTCATTAAGCAACTAAAAAAATAAGAATAAGACAAAATCAGAATATGACAGAATTCATATAATACAAAAAAAATATATAAGATAAAGTGCAGTGATTCAGGCATATTAGTGAAGGCAGCAATTTTTCAAAGGTAGTAGTTATTGCTTTAAATGGAGTGATCAATATATGAAACAGCGATCATTATGTAGAACGATTAATTTATGAAAGGCAGCGCTTCATTAGAAAGGCAAAGTTATGGAGGTTTATGTTTTAGTTTATGTCATCAAAAGGCAGCGGGTACGTAAAGAGTGGTGTCTCTTAGGAGGCATAAGATATAAACTGAAGGGAATATCATACGAACTGGGGCAGAAAAAAAAGATTATGTGAATAAAAGCAGAAATATATATTGGACAATATGTGAGAAAGAATATATATATATATACTCAGATGGAAGGTGGAAGAGGAAAGGAGGAATAAATAAGGAGCTAGAGTATATTTCTGAGTATAGCTGAGGTATAGAATACAGATTGAAGGCAAAGAATAAGGAATCAGCAATTATATATTGGGAAGTAAGTTAAAGTATGATTATTATATATATATACTCAGAAATATACTATACCTCTGCTATACTAAGAAATATACTCCTTATTTATTCCTCCTTTCCTCTTCCACCTTCCATCTGAGTATATATATATATATATAAGGAATCAGCAATTATATATTGGGAAGTAAGTTAAAGTATGATTATTATATATATATACTCAGAAATATACTATACCTCTGCTATACTAAGAAATATACTCCTTATTTATTCCTCCTTTCCTCTTCCACCTTCCATCTGAGTATATATATATATATATTTATTCAGGCAAAGATAATTATTAGAGATAACTACATATATATTTATATATATGTAACATGTACGATTATGCAATAATGCTGTTTGCAGCAATTATTGAGCTTTATAAGTAATTATGATGTTTTAATAAAAGTATGGATAATGGATTATTATTTGTTCGATTGACACTAATGATATCTTCGAGTGTTAAGAACAGATCGATTGGGAATTAGAAAGAAGAAGGGATTGACCAGCAAATCATAAAAACTCTGTTGCATAGCTATCTTATGATTGCAGATTTGTAAGTTAATATATTTATGATAGGATCTATATGGTAATATGGTATTGTTTAAATCTGATCAATGGTTCATGCATTATTTAAATCTGATCAATGGTTCATGCATACTGTTATTGGTAACTTATGATTCATTATGTATTGCTGATATGATAATTTGCAAATGTGAAATTGACTAGTTATTATGTACATACTTTTACCATGATTGGACGAGGTAGAATTACAAAAGAGGTACGGTGACAGGGCTCTCTTCTAGGTACGCCACCCGAGAGGGGGCAGGATGAGCCCACATGGGCTAGAGGGGTACTGCCTTTTAGTCCAAAGGGTACTGCATTTTGGCCTAGGAGAGTTGGGCTACCAGGGAACCCTTTTGAAACCTCACTCCCCTATCATGGTATAGCAATATACGGAGACCACTCATAAGGAAATGGGGAAAGATGGCAAGATGGGGGGATAACGGATAAATTAGAATCCTCACTAGGTAGGCCACCTCATATGAATGGCATGGGCCACGTGAGGCCAGAGGGGTACTTCCTTTGGGCCTAGGGAGGCTAAGACACCCCATCAAGTCACTCTCTTCCATGTTCTCCCATGGTTGAGCATCCCTAGGATAAGGCAATAACTGGATTAACGAATTTACTATGGATTTACTAATGTTTAACCATGATACTCTACTTGCTAAGTTATTATTGTAATTGATCTCTAACTTGTTTGCAGGGATTAAATCAAGCCAAGGTACTCTCTAAATCCATTGTTTGGGAAATTGGTAATTTAGGCTAAATTTAGTACAATTCCTATTAGGGACATTACAAAAGAGCTCAGAAAAATCAAAGAAGAAATGAGAAAACAAACAGTTTTGAAGAAATCGAATGCGAAGAATTAGTAAACCCTGTCATCCATAGCATTTGTGGTATAGGGATGGCTTAAAACATGGGGATGTGTTTCAGTGGTGGCAGTGACAAAAGGCTCTTTTTTGGAGCAAGTGTTAGGCTAGTGTGATATTTAATTTCAATCCTAATGTATAATGTATGTCATGTCTCCAAACATTTTGAAGAGCGTACATGGACCCCCTCTTAAGTGGATAAGAGAATATTATTTAATTATTTTCCAAATGACTTGGAATATTAGTTGTAGTGGCATACATGAAGGAAGCGAAGCGTGATGGTAGCAGATATAAGTTAAAATAATGGTGTTTACACCACTTTAATAATCCTAGGCATTAGCAGCATTTTTGTGTTTAACAATAGGGTCCCATGTGAGCTGGTTGTTGGAGATGGGCATCATTCTTGGGAGGTATGTCCATGTGGTGTAGTTATGAGTCAAAGATTCTGTCCACTATTGATTTACTATTCTCAAAAGATGGTCTTAAAGTGGGGCATGGGTTTTAAATGAAACCATAGTTTTGGTGATTCATTGTTTTGAGAAACCATTTGTAGTTTTCCTCTCCCATTGTTCTATAAAGTGGAGGCATAATATAGTAGTTTTATCGGTTATTTGCGGGTACATAGGTGCTGTCAGAATATTGTCTGACTAAAAAGAGAAGTGTGTTGCATATGTACTTTTGTATTGAAAAATAATTCATACTTAAGCTTCTCTTTGATGGTGGAGTCTTTTCTCACAAGGGTTTCTCCATGTACATCTAGTGTTATGTGTCAATTTTATAGTTTGCTAGTTTCAATTTGTTGATATATACTTTCAGATAATATCATAATGGTTAATCCAATGTTGCATTAAAAGAAATCATATTTGAAATACTCTTTCTAGAGCTTTCATTTGTAATAGTTTAACTTGTTTTAACAACATTTGGTATCAAAGCCTTGGTTCTATTGAGATGGAGACCCCTTTCTTTGATTGTTGAAGGTTTTTGGGCTATAGTGGAAGCTTTTGATTTGAGTGGTTTTGCAAATTTGTGAAGTGATTGAAAACCATGGCTCCACCTACCCTTCAAATATTGACAGGTTCAATGGCATTGAGTACAAATTTTGGAAGTTGAACATGGAACATCTCTTGGAAGAGAGATAAATGAAAAATTGTTGTAAAAGAAGCTAGGCCTGATGCAATGTCTAATGATGATTGGAAAAGGTTGGACAAGAAGGCACAAGAAACCATTTGGTTGTGTCTTGCAAATTACATCCTCTTGAAAGTCTCAAAGGAAACCACCACATTTGCATTATGGAAGAAGATGGGTGATATTTATCAAACCAAAAATCTAACAAATAAATTGTATCTCAAAGATGTTTAAATTCTTTGAAAATGAAGGATGGTAAGTATGTTGCAAAACATTTAAATGCTTTTAACTTTATTTTGAGTTAGCTAACTTCAATAGATGTTAAGTTTGAGGAAGAAAATAAATATGTCCTACTACTTTGTTCTTAACCCAAATCTTGGAAAATTTTAGTTATTGTTATCAATAGCAGTGGTGCAAAGTTAAAGATGGATGATCTTATTGCTACCTTGACTTTAGAGGAAAAGAGAAGGAAATCCATGGATGAAGGCTTGAAGGATGCTTGGCATGTTCAGGGAAGGCCCAAGGATAAAGGTGGGTCTAAAGGGGATAGGAAAAAATTAAAAGATAGGTCCAAATAAAAAAGATAATCCAAAACCCAAAGGGAAAGCAAAGTTTTGGAATTGTGGGAAGAGAGGGCATGTGAAAAAAGAATGCAAAAACAAAAGGAAATTATATGACAATTCTTCCACAGAAAAATATTCTGATAATAGTAATAGTGATGCATTGTTTATTTCTGATAATGATGTGCTGACTTGGCCCAGGACCTCAAATAGGCAATTATTAGGCAGCTTCTGCAGGTTAATCAATGAAAGAATAGGAAAATTACTAGAATCAATGCAGAAATTTCAGTTTCATAAATTACACCAAGTACTTCTACATTAGCAAAGAAAGCAAGGTCCACCATTATCATTGTTAGGTGATGTTTTGATGTAACTTGTAATTCTCTTACCGTGTTACACATCAAGCATGTCTACTATGATGAAACTTAGACATAAATAACACAGAACTAAGAATATAAGTTTTGACTGCATGTTCTCATAGAATAGGTAACTATAAAAATTCAATACATCTATTCCAATGAAGAAAAAAAAATTATATAGCTAAATAATTCTTTCTTCTCCTTTTTCTATAAAGTGCATTGTTTTAACAGAAAAGATAATCCAGATAGATATTTCAACAACAGATTATCATTAAAACCTAGCAACAGTTTGTCAAATATTCCCAGCCACTCTTCTTCAGAGATACGTTAAATAACACATTTTTTTATCTGAACATTGCATGAAGATTGCAACGCAACATCACTGGCATGCACAAGGGGGTTCCAACTAATGACAATGTGATTGCAAAGCTGTAGAGATCATATTTGCGTGGAAGAGAAAAAATCATGTAACAAGTTGCATGCAAAAATGAAAAGATTGATTACCTTTGGTTGGTAAAATTTTGAGTCAGTTATTTATGTATATAAATTATTCTACCAATAAGTGTTGCATGCAGTCTGTTGGGTTGCGGTCTGGTGATTGAGATGGAACCTCACCATACAAACTGGCTAGGTTCAAACTGTAGTAGGCATTGTCACAAGGAATTCCTAAAGTCCTAAAGGAAATATGCTGTATTAAGTTGTCCCTTGGTCTAATTAAGGAACATTCTCCTCAGTAAAATAACTAACTAGACATTCCATGCAAAAGACAACTTTTTTCAAAGTGTGATGCCAATAAAATTTCAACCTTGAGTTAGTCAATGAACTTAAAAATTGTGCACCCCCTCCTTTATGTGTCTCGATATGCAGGGCCATTAGGTATGTCTAACAATGAACCAATAATAAATAGGTTAATGAAAAATTTATTGATGTTCAAATCTAAATCCAATAGACAGTTCTTGAATAGTTCCTCCACACAATAGGACTACAAAGATGGTATATGTAAATCAAAAATTCTGAAATTTCGGCTAGCTGTTGAAAATACTATTTGTGAGCCTAGTAGCTTTCCTAAACAATCTGTTCCTACTAATATAAACTGACACTCTTTCGATTCAATAAAGAAAACTAGAACAGCATGCCAAATTGCCAATTCAATCCTCGTACAAAAGAAGCAAACAACCCAGGAAACAAGCATTGATCATTTCTACTTATAAAACTAAACGTGCTTCCACACCAAAAATCAAACTGAGGTCCTTGGTGAGGCACTAACTTTCCTTTGATTTTATTATTTATTTAGGAGAAAGGTAGTTACTTTCATTTGAACATGGATCAGTTTACTCATAAATGTGAATCTACACTAAATGACTAAACTGGGGTCCATGATGAGGCACAATCAATAACTATTTCTAGAGCAGAGGATCTAACATTTGCATTGGCATACTATACACCATATGTAAATACTAAATACACATCAATTAACCAAATTATGGTTCACAATGAGGAACTTGTTTGTATTTCATTTTGTTTATAATTTGTTATTTATTATTCTCTCTAAAGCAGAGATTTAACACTTGTTTTGGATCACTTCATTGTAATTGAAATTTGGAAATATAAACAACTATTAAATTTGAATATTTTGTGGATATTCAACTTGTGTGAATATTTTCAGTTACGCTGACAGCCCATATAAGTGAATACAGGGGCTTACCTTGTAAAACATATATGTTAACTTTTCAGACATCATGACCAATTATTTCCAGCATTTTGAAGTCAAGCTGTGAAAGGAATTGTCATATATACTTTAATTCACAGAATATCATATAATCTTCCAGGCATTGAGCACAAAAATACTTTAGCAAATTCCAATATATGAATTCATAGAAATGGGACAAAAGCATAATGAAGGTAAGCAATCACCTCAGGTGAAAAGAGAAACTCTGATACACCAGCGAAAATGCCATATTCATCACCATAATTTATGTCTTCAAATGGAAAATTGTCAGTTAAACTACAGCCATCCACATAAAGCCCCCATCCATCATCCATTTCCTGGAATTCAGCAATGCATTATTCCCTTTGTGTTATAAGAAGATCCAATACAATCCATGAGAAAACGACATTGAAGTCTCATCTTTTCAAACAAACCATTTACAACTTGTATATACTCCCAATGCTATAAGAGCGTATTTCTAAAGATATAGCAACCATCCTCTAAAATTGTCTGAGATAAATTTCATATTATATAATCCCATTGGGAGTATATGCAAGTTGTAAATGGTTAGCTTAAAAAGAAGACACTTCAATTTTTATGAATGTATTCCTAAAGGTATAGTAAGCGTCCTCTAAAATTGTCTTAAGACAAATTTCATTATATGTAATCCCATGGACTGTACCCCTTGGTCATTGCTGTCCAAAGTGCAGCTGTCACGCTACCACTTCCACTAGCTAGATTTTCTCCTGTTGGAACCCTGTTAGCAAGATGAATAAAGAAGTGACATTTAGTGGTGGAACATGGATAAACACACTTGTTGCATATGCAACCTATTGAAATCTGAAAATCAATTAAGACAGGAGCAAAGTTTACACTAAATAAGATTCATTAGAATACCGGTTTGTTCTAGAACCAACATTTGCTTGTGTTATACTTATCTGCACTCTAAACGTAGGTGGATTGAAAAGGATCCCATTTATTCAAGTGCTCCATTAAGAGGTCCAAATCTTAGGGTTTAAAATTTGAACAAAGCACAAGGTAAATAGAAATTATCCTCTAACTTCACATTTCTGGATTACAGAAAGCTTGTGGAACTTTAAATACAGCAAGAGATTAATTAAACGGCTAAGCCTTCTGCAACTAAATGACAGTTCCAAGTGCAACTTATTTCTTCTACAAGATGTACAACACCCGTTTCTTAACAAAAAATCATGCTAGAGCTCTAGTTTAGGTAAGAGGATTAAAGGTTGGTTGATGCATTTAGCAATCTATAGTAATGGTTTCTATTTCTTGTAGGTGAGTGGCTATATAGCGCATGCCCTAATGCAAAAACTTTGGGTCCAAGTGTCCTTAATAGCCAATCCAAGACCTAGTAAAGATTGATGTAGCAAATCTGCTTAAATGTGCATCAGAATCACATCAGACTTTGGCACTAAGACTCGTCTGCAAGTTGAAACAACACAAAATATAAGAAATTAACTTCCAAGGCTTTTCGTATACAAACAGATTCAAGTCTACCATATGTACACCACATTGAAATGTAATTCAATTTTCATATAAGCCCCTATCCACAGTTTCAATTTGCACACAGATTTGTGAATAATGTTAAAGAATCTATGTTTTTGGTCCTTAATTCATTTTCAGCTTGTGAGGCTTAGAGAACAAATGCTAATTTTGTATTTATTAGATACCTAGATTTGAGTTCAGTTGTTGGAAAGGTTCTCCATGTCAATAAAACAGGGTAAACTACTACAAATGTTAGCCCTTCAAGTACACAAATCTAACTTTTACTAATGCAACATTGGATTTACCCATTAAGAGATTTATATGGAAGCAAATAAAAATCAACAAACCATGATAAATAAACATAAAACACCAGATGTGCGTGGAGAAACCCTTGCAGGAAAAAATTCCACCATCAAAGAGAGGCACAAGTATATATTAATCTTCAACACTAGGGTACATATGCAACACACTTTCTCCCTTCAGCATTCTGGCAGCCCCTATATACCTATGGCATCTATTAATAGGGATATATGAAAGATGGTTTTACAATACCATGGACACCAAAACCATGGGCCAAGAAAACAATGCAAAAGGTTTCCAAAACGACAAATGCAGACCAAGAAAACTCCAAAGGGAGTTAGGGGACCCCCTCCCAATGCAAAATACAACTGGATTGTGTAACCTTCAGCTACATTTATTGGAGCCTTTAGCTCCAATTAAGGTGTCAAAGAGGCCCTTTGGGCCCAGTAATCATGTTCATAGGATTGAAATTAGATCTCACACAATCCTAACAACTTGATATTATACATCGCAATGACATCCATAAAAACCATCAACTATATAGGATCTTGAGCCCATGCCCCTTCTCTATGCTTAATGGCTTTGTCAAGTAATCTACAACATTATCCTACATGTCAACCTTTTGCAACAACACCTCATTATTTATCATCTCTCAAACAAAATGGTACTAAATAGCAACATGCTTGGTACAAGCATTGTACATAGAGTTCTTCGCCAAATAAATAGTACTCTGACTATCACAACTGATTCTAACCACCTTGTTGGTAATCTGAGTCATAGGTCCCAGATGCCTAATGCTAGATAGTCTCCCAAGTGATAGGGGTGTCAAACTTGGGAAGAAAACCACAAAACCTATATTCAAGTTGGGCAATTAAAGACCAATTATTTGGGTGGGTAGGAACTCCTCCACTTCTGGTTCTGCAAGACCAAGGGGGGATCCCTAAGGTGTTGAGTTATTTGATACTACTAGGATTAAATAGTTACCTTGCCATAAACCATACCCATTGCATAGTGCACCCCTATTCTAGTTGTCACAATGTACCTATGTGTTGGTTTAGAAATGCAAAGCTATGAACCTTTATATAGCAAAGAAAAGCTTACCAAGTAGAGTGTTTAAAATATGGATGAACACCTACTATTGATGTTATGCACTCATTCAGGGATGCTATAATAAACTAATACAAGACAGCTTTAAAAAGGTCCTTATGATTTATTTGTTTTAATGTGTTGGGGAGATAAAAAGTGGAGTCAATGGTAGTCTAATGCCAATCCCAGCAAAGCAATAGAGACATGATTCATTCAAATAATGTAATGTTTGCAATCATGTTGTGGCACCTTAAATAAGGTTTCACTAAAGACAATATCTCTCAAAATACATAAGTAAACTAGGTTCTACACATGCATTCAAAGAAACAACAAAGTTTGTAGAATATTAAATGAGTCTACTTAACAATCCATGGACAAACCTGAACATTTCCTCTGTTATTGTGAAAAGACACCATACAAAAGCTTTGTTGGGTTTTTACAATCATTTGGTTGGCCAACTGATCACATATACATCTAGAAATTAACGCAATGCTAATGGAGACATTCACTAAGGATGATTCCATGTTTTAAAATTGTTCTTCAAAGATTACAAGTTTATTACAAATTTGAGACAAACCTAGATCTTCAAAATACAGAAAAAAAAAAGTATTTTCCCTTTGTTGGAGGTGAAACCCTAGCTACCTAGAAGTGTATACTTCTTGGATCCTCTCCAAAATGATTTTCCCATCCTCTTCAACATTGAAAATCAAGGTCTTTATACCCCACTACAAGTCGTTCCAGAGTGGGAAAAACACACACTTGCTCAAAAATCTTGAAAATCCACGACCTCAAGCACTTGCAGGGGATGCCCATACCTCCACATCATGTTTTTCATCATTTTGGTACCTTAAATTTGCCTCAATCATGTCCTTATGTACCCACAAAGTATGGGGAACCATCCTCCTTCAATCTACAACATTTCTAGTCATTAATGGCATCCATGAAAGGTGAGAGGGTGGGTGGAAAGAGCAGGTCGAGCCTTGGCATGAAATTTTGAGAGTTTTGATGCTTGGAGAAAGTCCAAGCTCCAAAGGTACTTTACTCTTGATAGGGAGTGGAGTTTCAAAAGTAACTTGGAACCTTGGATGTGCAACTTGGTCCCTATCGATTGTCAAGTTTCGGGAAGAACTTGGGACTTTGGATGTGCAACTTGGTCCATGTCATGTGTCAAGTTCCAAGAGGAACTTGGGATCTTGGACGTGCAGCTTGGTTCCTATTAGATATCAAGATCCAAGAACTTGGGACCTTGGATGTGCAACTTGGGCCTTGTCGGATGTCAAGTTCCAAGAGGCACTTGGAACCTTGGATGTGCAATTTGGTCCTTGTCAAGTGTTAGGTTCCAAGAGGAACAAGGAACCTTGGATGTGCAACTTGGTCCTTGTCGAGTGTCAGGTTTCAAAAGGAAATTGGGACCTTGGATGTGCAACTTGGTCCTTGTCAAGAGTTGAATTCCAAGAGGAACTTGGAACCTTGGATGTACAACTTGGTCCTTGTCGAGTGTCAGGTTCCGAAAGGAACTTGGGACCTTGGATGTGTTACTGGTCCCTATTGAGTGTCAGGCTATAGGAGGAACTTGGAACCTTGGATGGTTGGTTCCAAGGTGCCAAGTCCTCCTAGAGGTCCAAAGTCCTACCAAAGAAAAGACAACCCTTGCACTCATTGGATTCCAAAGATGAATAATTTGAAACATAAGTTAAAACATGATCTCCTAACAACCATAAACCCAAGACCTTGCATAATTTCACCTTTGTGGGAATGCAGGAACCCAAAGTAACCAGGGAACTAGGAAGAAGTTCCAATGTCCCTCAAACCTCTGAAAACCCAAAAAGCCCAAATCACCTAAGGATACGCCATATCATTGGACATTGACTACAAAGTATCCCATTAACACATTTTACTAAGGGATTTTAAATATCACTACTTTGAATGAACATCCTTGAACAAAATTTAAACATAGGGGACCAAACTAAACATTTCTCAAATTGATTATCGACTATGGGTGAGATAGGATCAAATGCACACCACGAGAACAAAACAAAGAGGAATGTGACATTAAAATGGGGTGCCAACACACCCTACAATCAAAACCAATACCCAAACACAATCTCTATAACCATACCATCTCTTTACAAGCATGTGTAGAAGCCATATACTTTGCTTTCATGGTGGGAAAAAAATCATGGGTTACCTCTTACTCATCCAACTAATTGCGCCACCAAACAAAAATAACACATAGCCATTAGCAAACCTTCAATTATCCAAGTTATCTACCCAATCTACATTAACAAAGACCTATATGTCCAATGTCTTATCTGCATCATGAATACCATGATAACATAGATAGTGATTAGAAGTCCCTCGCAAATATCTAAACACCCTCTTAACATAAGCCCAATAATTCTTACCAAGGTTAGAGATAAGCCTACTCATAACTCCCAATGCTTAGGCAATATCTAGTCTAGTGTAGACCATTGCATACATCAGGCTACCAATAGTACTAGCATAAGGCACCCTAGACATATCCTCAAATCATCATCCAATTTAGGACACATATCTAAAGAAAGCTTAGTGCCAACAAGAAGAGGAATACTCACAAATTTGCAATCATGCACTATATACCAAGAATGTATTTTACATTTTTCATATCAAATGTGCCAAAAAGTTGAGTTTTGAGTTCCCTAATCATTGTCTTGTTATTAGCAATAAACATCTCATCTACATACAAGACAATTATTAGAATCTAATCATCAATAATTTTAGCATAAACACAATGATCCTTCTTGCTCCTAATAAAACCCAAACTTAATGCTAATGTATCAAACTTCTCATATCACATCCTACATGACTGTTTTAGACCATACAATGAATATTTTAACTTGCAAACCAAATGTTCATTTTCCTTCCCAACAAAACTGTTAAAAATATTCCATATAAACCTCCTCAAGATCTCCATGTAAGAAAACAATCTTAACATCTATTTGCTCAATCTCAAAATCAAAAGCTACCACAATAGATAATAGGAATCTAATAAAAGACAGCTTAGCAACAAGAGAGATTTTCACCACAATCAACTCCCTCTCTCTAGGAGTAGCCCTTGGCCACTAGTCCGGCCTTGTACCATTGCAATTGTCCATCTGTGTTGATCTTCTTTTTATACACCCACTTGCAACCAATAGGCTCTCTTCCCTCGAGCCAACTAACAAGATCTTAGATGTCACATTTGTCTAAGGCCATCATCTCTGCCTACATGGCCTACATCCAACACTCACTATCCTCCAAAGAAAGAGCCTCCTTGAAAGATCTCAAATCATCATCAAACATAACAAAACAAATACACAATGGAAATATAGTGGATTGTACTTATCAATTAGATTTCGTTGTCACATGGATCATCTCAAGGTAGTTGTATGGGGCTCGACCTGTTCTTCAACATGCTCAACCTACTCATCCTACTCAAAACTCTCAATTGAATCCCTCTTCTTCCTCTAATCCATCATCTTTTTATTCAACATGTGCATCTTCCTACTTTTCAACCTTCATCTCAAAATGCATTGTTTTCTTTCCTTTCTTTCTTTGGATATTTAGGATCCAAAAATGCTCTAAATTCCCTAAAAATCACATCTATAGTATATCATTTTTTTAGATTAGTGGATTCCAAAGTTTATAACCTTCTACATTCTCATTGTAACCAACAAAGAAACATATATATACTTTTGCATCCAATTTAAATCACTTTTTCTTAGGCAACATGAATATAAGCCTCACAGCCAAATACCTAAGAAAGTTTCTTGTGTGAATGGTAAGGCATTCATTAACATTAACAGAAAAAAGAGTACATTAAAAAGGAACTACAAACTACTGTAGTTATTTAAGAGACCACCTACATTTACCTACCTGATACTGTAGAAACAGTATAACCTATCTAACACAATACAAAATGATATTGACCATTAATAAACAGACTTAAATAAATATTCTAACACCCTCCCTTAATGGTCAATCCATCAACAACACCAAGTTGCCCCCTGAATTTCACAAACTTATCCGGGCTCAGAGATTTGGTGAGAATATCTGCAGTCTGATCCGCTGTCGAAACATACTGCAGTTGAACTGATCCGTCTTCTACCAGCTTGCGAATGTAGTGACAATGAAGCTCGAAATGCTTGGTACGTTCATGGAAGACTGGATTTTTGGCCAGTTTGAGCACCCCTTGATTATCAGTGTACAAGGGAGAAGGTCTTGCTTGTGACATGTACATGTCAGAAAGCATCTTGCGGAGCCAAACTGCCTCACATGCTGCTTTAACAGTTCCTCGATACTCTGCTTCAGTCGAGGAAAGAGCCACTGCCTGTTGCTTCTTGCTGGTCCATGTTACAGCACCGGTACCCAAACTGAATACATACCCAGAAGTAGATTTTTTGTCATCCACTGAACTTGGCCAATTTGAGTCTGTGTAACCAATCAGCTTTGGATCCTTGCATCTGCCATAGAGAATGCCATAATCTGAAGTGCCCTTAACATATCTCAACACTCGCTTCGCTGCAATCCAATGATCATCTTTTGGAGTTGTCATGAAGCGAGAAATGTAGCTAACTGCAAAACTGATGTCAAGTCTAGTGGCAGTGAGGTAGATGAGACTGCCCACTAGTTGCCTAAATGCCATTTCATTGACCGGAGGTGAATTAGAGTTGGCTGACAACTTCAACCCCTTCTCCATAGGTGTGGAGGCAGGTTTGCAGTCCTGCATCCGAAATTTGTCAAGCAGACTGCGAGCATATTTAGACTGAGAGATAAAAATACTATCAGTTGTCTGCCAAACTTCAATACCCAAACAATAATGGAAAAGCCCTAAATCTGTCATGTCAAAGGCCTGACACAAATCCTGTTTGATTGTTGCAATCAAATGTGTTGAACTACCAGTAATGATCAAGTCATCAACATAGACAACAAAATAGAGAAGATCATCACCAGAGTGTTTGACATACAGATTAGTGTCAAAAGGGTTGCGTTGAAAACCATGATCAACCAAGTACTGATCAATCTTGATGTACCATGCACGAGGCTCCTGTTTTAGTCCATAGAGTGCTTTCACAAGCCTACATACCTGATGTTCTTTGCCAGCAACCTTGAAACCAGGAGGCTGCATCATGTAGACTTCTTCCTGCAACTCACCGTTGAGAAAGACACTCTTGCCATCCATCTAATGAACTGTCCATCCAAATTGGGCTGCAATAGCGAGAAGAAGACGAATTGTGCTCATCTTGGCAGTAGGAGCGAAGGTCTCCTCGTAATCAATGCCCTCCCGCTGTGTGAATCCTTGAGCAACTAATTTGGCCTTGTATTTATCCAAAGTACCATCGGCATGATACTTGACCTTATAAACCCATTTGCAACTGATAGGTTTCTTCCTAGGAGGAAGGTCAGAAAGAACCCAAGTGTGATTCTTCAAAAGACTATGATATTTTGTCGCCATAGTCTTTTCCCACTCTGGAATTCCTTTAGCCTCTAAATACGTCTGAGGCTCATAGATGCTATGGATGTTGGCCATAAGAGCAAAATTAATTGTGGGTTGTTGCTTGCTCTTGCTACGAGTTGATCTGCCCTCAATGAGTTCATCATCATGAAGATCGCCGATAGTCTTGAGCCACCATTTAGGCCGACGAGTAGAAGTGCCAACATCTGAAATAGGAGTAACAGCATCTCCTGGGATTTCTGGAACAAAGTCATCTGGATGTGAGTCCTGAGGAAAATCAAGTGGTGCAATGTCATGACTGGTAGACTCCTCATCTTCAGAGTCAAAATGCTCTGAAGCCCTCCCATCAGGGGAACCAAGAGGAAGATGAACACCCTCATCAGGAAATTCATAGGCTGATCCGCAGGACTGGTAGTAGGAACAAATGGACCAATAGTCTCATCAATCACAACATCACGACTGAATATGAGACGATCTGTCTCTACATCAATCAACCTGTATGCCTTGTGATTGTCACTGTAACCAGTAAACATAAGTGTCTGGCTCTTGGAGTCCAACTTGGTACGCTTGGCATCTGGAATCCATACATGAGCTGTAGAACCAAAGACTTTCAGATGGCCCACCTTAGGCTTGCGTCTTGACCAGGCTTCTTCTGGAGTCATCTTCTTAATGGCCTGTGTAGGTGACCGATTCAGGAGGTAGACTGCAGTGTAGACTGCTTCAGCCCAATATTTCTTAGGTACATTTTTGTACTCGAGCATAGAACGAGCCATTTCAGTAATGGTGCGATTCCTACGTTCAACGACACCATTCTGCTGAGGAGTGTATGGTGTGGTGATTTGGCGCTTAATGTCGTGTGTAGCACAAAAAGAAGAGAAGTCGGCTGAACAAAACTCCCCCCCATTATCTGACCTTAGAGTAACAATCTGAGAACCCGATTCCTTCTCAACTAAGGCCTTAAACTGCTGAAATATGTTGAACACATCTGATTTATGTTTCAAAAAATACACCCACATCTTCCGACTGAAATCATCAACAAATAATAAAAAGTACCTGGACCCAGTAACAAATGGAGTGTTCATTGGCCCACATACATCAGTGTGAACCAGTTGAAGTACCTTGGAGGCTCGCCAAGAATCACCATCCGAGAACGGTGTCCAAAGCTGCTTGCTAGCTTGACAGGCTCCACAAACTCCATGATTTTGAGTGTGGATCTCAGGTAGACCAGCAACCAAACCTTCCCGAGACAGTTGAGAGAGGTAGTGGATATTCAAGTGCCCATAATGTTGATGACAAAGTTTGCTGATGGTTGTACTCCTAGCAGCCAAAGCGTGCTCGTGAGAATCATCGGAATCAGCAAGTCTGTATAGACTGTGATCCTCAAGTCCCATAGCTATCGTAGTACGAGTCTCCCTATCAATGATGTTGCAAGTAGACGAACTGAAAACAACATCCAACTAAGGAGAATGTCGCATGATTTGACTAATTGAGAGAAGGTTATGTTCCAAGCCTAGAACATAGTAGACATCGAGAGAGAAAATTTCTTCCGCCTAAGTGAATCTGGATAGTGCCCTTACTAGCAACTATGTACTCTTCACCTCCTCCAAAAATGACAGAATCAGAGAATGGTTCAAATTTTGTTAACCAATCCCAATGATGAGTAAAATGTCGCGATGCCCCGGAATCAATATACCAAGCAGAAGAGTGTATTGGATCTGTTGTTCGCTTGGCCATAAACGCATAGAATGCAGATTCTTTCTGCTCAGTGTGCTCTACGACATTTTCCTTTTGATGAGACCCTCCCTACTTCTTTTGTTCAGAAGCCAACCGAATGCGACAGTCAGCCTTCATGTGACCGTAATTATGGCAATAATTGCATTGAACGTTCTTCTTCTTCTTGCTGTTCTGAGAAGAACCGGAGCCTTTCGGCTGAGAAGATTGAGCCTTCCCTTTGTGCTTAGCAAAAGATTTGGCAGAGAACGCTTGCTCTGTGGAGGTGGAACTGGCACTGCTTCCAAATTGTTGTCGCCATCGATCCTACTGCAAGAGCTTGTTGCAAAGATCTTCAAATTTGAGATCAACATTGGTGGAGGTGATATTCAGCGTCTCAATGAAATGCTCATACGAACGTGGGAGACTCTTCAGAGTAATGACCACCATATCTTCTTCCTCCATTTTTCAACCAATAGCTTCCAGTTGATCATGAATGTCCTTAATCTTCGTCAGATTTTCCTGTAAGGACATTTTTTCATCCATCATGATGGAAAAAAGCATGTTCTTGAGAAAGAACGCTCTGCTCTTGTCGGAGGTTTCATGAAGGGCTTTCAAGTGATCCCAGATTTCCATAGCAGTTTTGCCAGACAGTACCTGAGGTAGCTGCTCATCTGTGACTGAGAGTTTGATGAGCATGACGGCTTCCCGGTTGCGTTCCTCCCATTTGTCCTAATCCTTTCCGGCTACAGTGGGACGGGTTGAGTTCCCCAAGACGACTTGATCGAGACAACGATATTCAAAGATCATAATCATTCGTTGCTTCCAGGTGTTGTAATTCTTCCCGTTGAACTTTTGGCTGCTTTCGAGCATTATATTCGTCAAAGCTGCCATCATGTACCTCGCGGTCAAACTGGTGACGACAGAATAATGCACAGAAAACATAAATAGGTTCTACAAGACAAATTCCAAGGCAGAAACTGAAACCCTAGCACGGATTTTGAGGTTTTATTGAAAACCTAGAAAAGATAAATAAAAACCAGAAGGATTGAAGAATACCCAAAAAATTTTGACAACACAAATTTTGAGGCACAGAAAACGAGGTACCCAGAAAAAACGAAAGACAACCCAGTTGAGATCTCGAAAAACCCACCAGGAATCTGAAATAAAAAAAATAAAAAAATCGACCTCAAAAACAAGAGAAAGCTGCAAAACCCTAGCTGCATGTCACAAATGCCAAAAAAAATCGCGATTTTAGTAAAAAATACAGCAAAACCAGTTGCAGGTCGACATACAGAGGGTCGTCACACAAAGGGCTCATAGTAAACCCTACCCAGAAACACGTCTTCAAACTGATACAAAAACACGTCCAAAATAAGGACAAAAATCGCAGCTTAAAAACCCTCAAAAATCGCGCGAGTAGAGAGAACGCGTTAGCACAAAAATCGTGCTCAGAAAAAAAAAAATGAAATGCGCGCCTAGAAAAGTTTGAAAGTCATGCTCAGAAAAAACATGCGCCCAGGAGCAAAAGAGACCACGAAAAACACCAGAGAAGAGGTCACGCAAAAAACGCGTTTCAGAAGGTCGTGCGACCAAAACAAATGGCGCCCAGGAGAACAAACACGACTCAAAAAAGAAAACGCGCCCAGGCAGAGAAGTTTTCAAAAACCCTACTGGCAAAAAAATTCGAATTACGACTTCAATCAAGCCCACGAATTTTTAGGGTTTTTTTTTCCTAAGGCTCTAATACCATGTGAATGGTAAGGCATTCATTAATATTAACAGAAAAAAGAGTACATTAAAAAGGAACTACAAACTACTGTAGTTATTTAAGAGACCACCTACATTTACCTATCTGATACTGTAGAAACAGTATAACCTATCTAACACAATACAAAATGATATTGACCATTAATAAACAGACTTAAATAAATATTCTAACATCTTGTCCACACTTCAATAAGGAGTTTTATCAACAAGATCCAAACAAGGAGATATGTTACCTAAATAACAAGCAATACTTATAGCCTTTTCCCAACAACATTGATCTAGTTGTGTATCGCTTAGCATACCTCCAACTCTTTCTAAATGGTTTGGTTCATTCTCTCTCTACCACCCCATTTTGCTAAGCTGTGTACAATGTAGTCTTCTACTAAACAATACCTACATGCTTACAAAACTCAATGAATCCCTTAGAACTATATTCACCCCCATTGTTAGATCTCAATACCATTATTTTATAATGTTTTTGATTTTCAACCGGGGCTTTAAGTTCCTTAAATTTGATGAAAACTTCATATTTAGAATGCATAAAATATATCCAAGTGTATCTTGAGGCATCATCAATGAATATAACAAAATAACGAAATTTTCTCATAGATTCAACATCCACTAGACCAAATATATTCAAATTTATAATCTTTGACAATCTCTTACCTTTGTAACTTCTTAAAGGAAATAATGTTTTGTTCTATTTGCCAAACACACAATGTTCACAAAAATCAAAATGCACATAGTATAAGAAAAACAATCAACCAACTTTTTATTAATCAAGGTCCTATGCCCTTTTTCACCATCGTGGCCCAAACATTTGATGTTGCAACATGCATGTATTTTCAATGTCAGTTACATTGGCAAAGTTACAAAAAGTAGAGGCATGCAAGCTAAACAAAGTCCTTACATGAGATCCCTTAGCAACCACCAAACTCCCTCTCACCAACCTGCAACCAAACTCGTTGAATGTCACATGGATCCCTAAATCATTCAACTTGGAATCAAAAATCAAATTTCTAGCAAATCCAAGAATATGTAAAACACCAATAAGGTTTTTTCACCCTCCCATCACCAAAACACACTATGCCTTGAATGGCCAACAATCTAAGGCAAACTATTGTCATCCGAATACACTTCTCCATTATATACATGGTAGGAAGAGAAACACTCCTTGTGATGAGTCATATGATATGAACAACCTCAGTCAATCAACTATGATTTGTCAAAAATAACATTAGCATAAATAAACAAAGCATGACCACCTTCATCAAAGGATTTTTTAATGGAGTCATAAGTCTTCTTATTTCTACACTCCTTCACATGCCCCCATTTTCCACAACTCCAACACTCTAGTCTTCCCTAGGGCCTTAGAACGGCCTTAAACTTAGATCTCTCAAACTCTTTTCAAACCCATTTTCACCCTCCTTTATCCTTGGGTCTTCCCCAAACATGCAATGCATCATCCCTCAACAAGCAAAGTAACAACAAGGGCATCCAACTTTGGATATGTCATTTGACCACAAAGTTCATGAATTAGACTTACCCACAATTCAAGCAAAGCGCAAAGTAGCAATACGCACATACCCTCCTCATCTATTTTAACATCAATGGATGCTAACTAACTCAAAATCGAATTAAATGCATTCAAATGTTCTACCACAAAATCCCCATCTTTCAATTTTAATGAATATAGTTCTTTTCGAATACAAATGATTTACTAGACTCTTTACTTGGTAGATCTCACCAATTCTTTTTTCAAAGAAGATATGCAATGGCCTCCTTTGAAACATTTAGCAAAATGTGACTAAATGGTTCCTTATACCTTTTTATCCAACTTCTTCTAATCATTACCAAACATAACATCTAATTTCTTTTCATTTAAAATATCTCTCCACTGATCTCTTTTCAAGGATATTCTCCATCTTTAACTTCCACAAGTCATAATCAATTCCATTGAATTTCGCAATCTCCAAACAAGAGGTAAAAATCATGGTGTCCAATCACAAATCTACAACACCATGAAAACAAAGAACTCTAGTTGTAGCCAAAAATGCTTCAACACTCAACAAAACCACGGCTCTGATACCAAATGTAGATAAAACAAGGTAAACTATTACAAATGTTAACCCTTCAAAAGTATGCAAATCTGATTTATAATAATACAACATTGAATTACTCATTAAGAGATTTATATGGAAGGGAACAAATAGAAATCAACAAACCATGATAAATAAACACATAACACCAAAGGTATGTGGAAAAACCCTTGTACGAAAAAACCTCACCATCAAAGAGAAGCACAAGTACGTATTAATCTTGAACACAAGAGTTTATATGCAGCCCACTTTCTCCCTTCAACATTCTCAAGCCCCTATACACCTGTGAAATCTCTATAAAACTCATCATGCCCACCCCTTATGCATGTGCATCTATTAATAGACACATATGAATGGTGGTTTTACAATACCATGGCACCAAAACCATGAGCTTAAAAACAATGCAAGAAAATCCAATAAACACAAAAACTGCCAAAAAAAAGACTTCTGCCATTCGCATTCATAGGGTTGCAATTAAATATCACACAATCCTAACATTCCAATAGTAGATACACACTAGTTTTTGTCAACAGGTGATCTAGGTGAATTGGGGATTACATCTTATTGTAGGAGAAGTCAACACAACATTGCAATCTTAAAAACTCAAATGGCTCATCTCTACACAACTATTAAAAACCATTTGCACTTTGCCCAAAAACAGTAGTTTACAAATGTGTTTGATTTGGTAGAGAAAGAAAAGTTGTTTCGACATGTCATACATTTCTCTTTATTAATGTTTTGGTGTTCATGGAGCTTTTTCAGAGTCCTTGAAAGGAGGTTTGTTTCAACTTGTTTCAAAATCACTTAGTACTTGGCCTCATGAGTTTTTCAAAGACTTGGCAAATCTTGCTACAATGGTTTGACCAACATGAGGTAAATTATTTACATGTTTGAGGATTGTGATCACAAATCCATGGCATGTTGCTTCATATAGTATATATCATAGATTAAAAACTCACAAAAAAACTCAACCAATTCATGAGTTCTTGCAAGTCAGAACTACTCCCACATCATCACTCAAGAACTCAGTCAAGTTTTGCATGAAAAATTCATCAAATAATCAAGAGCCTGACCTAAAAACTTGCCAACTGATGCAAAACATCAATCTACAGTGATAAAGCCCAAAGACCAGTTCATTTTCCACACTCACTCTTTTAGCTCTTCACTCCTTGACACATTGACAGCATTCCTTGCAATTTCAAGTGATTTGAATGGATTTTTGGTGATTTTGAGCTGATTGGACGAGTTTTTTGGCAGCATTTGAAAGGTATGTCCCTTCTTTTTTTTTTCTTTTTTTTTCAAGGTTTTATTTTGTTTTTCCCTCACTCTAGGGTTTTGTTATTCAGTTTTTTTTAATTATTTAGCTAACTGCTAGGGTTTACATTTGATTATCTTTGATTATTTTAGTTGATTATTTTTGTGTATGATAGGGTTTGAAACTTTGGAATTTAGTTTTTTGATTGAGATATGGCATAAAAAAGCAAAGTTGGTAAGGCTAAGGGCCCTGCTTGGAAGCATGAAACAGGGAACAAGTAGGACTGGTTATTTCTAATTATTGTGGATAGATGCTGACAGAGACATCATCCGCCTTGAATTTCATCTTGTGAGAATCCATAGAAGATATGTTTTGCTTTGTGATAATGTTGAGCATAAGGTTATATGAGAGGCTAATGCTCTCCTTACTTCATATGAGAGGAAAATAGAAAAGAAAACAAATGCAGTAGTAATGGCAGATGTAATGGGTGCTGAAATATCCTTAATCCATTTTTTCCAAATTCTCTCATTTTTTTTCAATCAGACATTTTGTCATACAGTTTGCATGAAGTAAATGAGAAAGATTTTTGTTTTCAATTTATAGTTTTTGAGTTTGCAACACTTCAAATATCACACAATGAATCTTAACCATCAGGCCAATTTGTATCCAACACATTAATTTCAAATGGAAATTAAGAGTTGCAGTCATGCATAACAGATTACAAGATGTAATTAAATAAAATGTCACTTTGACCTTTCTTTTATCAGCAGACTACAATGCTCACATGATAAATTTGAAGTATTTTTGTCTACGGCGAGTAGGTGCCTCCAAGACCAAACTCATTCTGAAGTTACTAGGCAACTTGAGACTGCTTCAGATTCTAATTTAGTGCGGAGAATAATCAGCCCACAGTGAAGATGGCTTCTTCCAAGGACCCACGACCTTTAGTAAACTCCCACAAATTTCATCGCACCTCTTAACTGAGAGTCAAAGATGGAACGACGGCAGCTATAATGGAGTGGTGGCAGTTTCTAAGGAGATTCAAGACCTTCAGCAGCTTTCCTTTGACCACTTCCACGACATATACACTTCCTACAATATGGCTCGATGCTTTTGAGAATGGAGAGATATTAAATGACATAGCAGCTATAAAACAGGCAAAAGCCTCCGAACAAACGCAGCATTGGTTCTCTTTTAATTCAAAACTACACGGCTCCTTAAGTCTTGCATTTGCCTGCCCCTCCTTATCCACATCACCCTCAATATGAACACGGCAGCACTATTTTTCCTCCTTGGCAGCAGCAATTTCTTCATCCTTCCAGTTTCTTAACACCACAACTCCTTATTAGTATCGCCCTCACAATTATTGCTGGTGTTATAGCTTGTTGGCACTAGTCAGTAACATCGAACCCATCTAAACCAGCCTTAGTGTCGGAGACTACACATGTTTCTTTAATGCAATAGAGTTTAAGGGCATTCAATAGAGTTTAATGGGACTCGACTTCTCCAAAATGGCAGCACTGGTCTTTATGGACTTCCCAAATGCCACGCCAGCTCCCTAGGGATTCAACTCTCCTCTCGCCTTAGTCGTGTTTCCCTTATACAGGCATATATTGTTTCTGATATACGGCGGCTAGTCTAAAATAACATGCCATAATAAAGTATATATATAACCTTATCTACTATGCGCTTCAATATCAGCAATCTTTTTGAAATAAATGCCCTAAATGATATGGCTGTAGCTGGAATAAAGCATTCACCAGATTGCTCTTTTCAATTAAATCTTTATTCTTCCTGTCTGTCATTCACCCTATAGAAAATTGTCTTAAAATAAGACTACACAAATTTCACAATCTACAAACGATATATCCACACGTGAATCTTGAATTGCTCTACCAGCAACCAGATAGGATAGGTCTTCCACTACCGAAACTGGTTTACCCTTAGGATTTTCGTCCTAGGGTTTCAGCTCCTCCAGAAGCTCTCCAAATTCCAGTTAGATAAAAATAAAACCAAGCATAATCCCAAAATGAGCTTCCAAATCCACTTTATACTCCTCATTGCTCCTAAAGTGACTATTTAATTATTTAACTTTTCCGGCACACAAGTCACTTTACTTAATAAATAATTAACTTAAGTCGTCATTTAACTATACTTCATTCGACAACTTATAATTAATTATTTTATTATTAAATATTTCCTGCACAGCCAACTGAAATTGCGGAAAATACAGAACCTGATCAGAAATGACATCTGAAGGTACCAAAATAACCCAGAGCTCCTCAGAAGCATCAGATATCCCTCTGGCATGACTGACAGTCACCGAGAAAGCCAAAGCTAATTTCAGTGCTGACATGACCGAAAATGGGGACATTACAGGTGCTTCTTCTGAGACTGAAGCAATGAATTCATGCATCAGTAAAGAAATTATTTTGATAAAGATAGCCACTGGAATCGGATTCAAAGGTGTCTCAAAAGTTGGATTAGAGGTGCTTGAGCACCCAAGACCTCTTCAATGCTTACAACTGTAACTCTTACAGGCAGGGGTTCTGGGAAATATTAAAAGAGAATGGAAAAGGATAAACATCGTTCTGATTGTGGCACATGTGGCTCTCATTAAAGGCCATTTCTTATTGATTGTAGTAAATTCCAGAATGCCCAAACAAAAGAACTATCTAGGAGATACAAGGAATGTTTTACCTCATCAAGCATGCACACAAGGAAATTGTGAACATGTTACGATAGTTTTCTGAGGTAGACTCTAGCTGTCGAATTCTTGATCAAATTTTAGGACAAACAAAATTAGATTTTCATACTTTATTGTATGTCTAAATGTTTGTGGAGCATAAGCACACACAAAGTTCCCTAAAAACAATAACACTGAAGAAGAAAAGTCTGGACTTCAACAAATTTTCTCTCAAAGCCATTCAAGTCATGTTAGCCAAGACTGCTATAGATGGCATTGTGACAGCATTAGACAACAGCAGCTATTGGATTTAGAATGACCACTGTATCACAGCATGTTAAGTTTCACGCCTCAAATGCCTTGGAGAACTAAGGTCTCCATCCATCCATGTATTGAGCATTTTCTTTTGGGACTTTTAGTCGTACTGGTAAGTATTATGTCTCATGCAATGCACACCTACAGCAAGGGAATGTGAACTGTTTGTGTTACATCCCACCCTAGTGGCTTTATAAACACTTTTATTTTCTTGCTATATGAAAGATGAATGATGCAAATGTTGAGTTATTAATGCATGATTTGTGGAAACTTTATGATTGTGTTTTGATAACGCAATGGAAATATGTGCTATGATCTATTCAGGATGAATAAGTTGTGTTGATACCCTAGAAAGAAAAGTTTAATTTTACAGTAATTGAGTAGATAGAAATATGTGATGGAAATTATCTGTGTGACAGACTAATTTTTCGCCTGTTTGGAGTTGGATGCAGGGTAGCCATTCCGCGATACTCGGGAGGAGGGGAGGTATCATCTGAATAGAGAGGTAATGTTGTAAAAACCCTAGAATCGCCATCTGAGTTAGGGTTGGTCAAGGGATCTTGAAACACTAGGAGTGAGTATTTGGTTCCCTGCTGACGTAAGTCATTCGAGTGATCTTAGGAGGTGTTTTTGCCATCAATGGTATTAGGGTTTTCTAAACCAGTTCTCCTGTCTTATTTTTGTCATTGAATCTAACCTAATTTTGGTACCTGAACTCGTAGATAGGATATTGTCGCCAGAGGGAGTTCGGAATCATGCCAAACGAATTAGCTATGTATATATATATATATATATATAACAACAATAAATATCTTATTTTAGTGAAAATAAGGACGTTACATGATAACGCCGGAAATATTTTTAAATATAAATACTTAAACATTTAAATTATTATTTTTATTCAAGTGAATATTTAATTTTAATGGTGTTACGCCTAAACTTTGGGGATAAAGATTTAAATTTTCAAACTTTAATTCCAACTCTTCTGTTTGAAAGAGTGAGAGAGGTGGGCCATCGAATTGGGATTTGTTGCTCTTAACTATCCAAATAAAATATCAAGGGCTATATTTTAAAAAGGGAAATTTTAATCGAGCTTTGAGGTCCATGATTTTAGTGGCGCACGTCTGGAACAGATTTTCCATTTTAACTGCTGCGGGAAGGGAAAACGGAGGCTCTCGTTTTCATCTGGCTTCGTTGGAGCTCAACCTTGAGGAGGAGAGTATTTCGGGTGGTTATGAAAACGAATTGGAAGGTAATCGACATCTTGGTGGAGAGGAAAAAGAGACTAATATTCGGAAGGTGGAAAAAGAGAAGGAGACGACAGTTTTGTTTTGGGAAAGAGGAAGATCTTGAAAAGTCAAGGAGAAGAAGAAACGCATGGTGGCTGAGAGAGGAAACAGGGGAAACACTGAAAGGAGATTTGTAAGTTAGAGTTGAGAGGAGTAGAAAAGCGAGGGCTGGGAATAGAACCGACTGGTGGTTGAGGTTCTCTATTTAAGGCAAAGAAGAGGACGTCCTCCTTGGAGTTGAGCTGAGCTGGAAGCTTCAACTGCGTTCTCTTCCAAACTCATCTGCAGAGAAATCTTGTCCAAGTTCTGGCACAGGCATGTTGCTTTCTAGTTATTTCTTTTTTGAAATGAAGAGGACTTGTTTCTTACTTGCCATGGAATGATGCTTATGTGAACTCCAGTCTTATAAATTTTTGTCTTCATAAGAATCAAGAGTTAGAAGGATTTAGGCTGTGTGCTGTTCCTCCTTTCATCTCTACGTTTCTTTTGATGAGAAAACTCTAGAGTGTTGAACCACGAACTTTTCTTTTAATTCTTGGATTGTTATATCATTTGGTGCTTATGGTTGGTTGCACAGAAATAATTATTTGTCTCTGATCTAAAAAGAAGATCGTTGCTCCCTTGGAGACGTTTATCTGTGGAACAGTAGTGGTTGTAATCAAAGTTAAAAGAATATCCAGTAAAACATTACAGTGTTCTGGAATTTGAGTGTAGCCATGGTGGGCAGATAACAAGGTTTTTCAGATATAATTTAATAAATTCTGTTATTAACCAAGTAAGTCAAGAGTGCACCATAACATTCTGAAACTTACAGAGACCAACTGAAGGAAAAGATTCTTGAACAATTAAAATAAATAAGGAACTGTGTGAGGTTCAGTTTATTGCTAATATATGAACTGTGTTTAGTTACTTTATGATTTTATGCTGCTTGCTAGGTAGGAAACCAGCTACTGATAGGTGCTGTAGGAGCACGAAGATTTGGTCTTCCATTTTCTTTCAAAGATTCTGTATACCTAGTAAGACTGAGACTTTATTGTTACTCTAATAAGAGCGCTATTTAATATCAAACCCTAGTATTATATATACTAGTTGTGTATGGCAGTTAGCCAAAAGGAATGTGTTCTTTTTTGTGGAAACCCTAGCCTTGGGTATGTCGGTCACACGTGGCAGGTAGCCAAGAGGAGTGTGATGGGTTATTGTGCCTTAAGTAGGTCAAGTGTGTTGCGGAGAAATAGTCTCCTAGAAGCCCTAGTTTAGAAGAGCATTTCCAAGTTGAGCAGGGTGGGTGAGTCAGTACAGTAGTACAAGCTATGGCCATAGTAGGTGCAGGTGCCACTGACTGCACCTAGTACTCACACGTAACCCAAATACCTAACTAGCCAAAATTGCCTCCTTAGTAGGAAGGAATCCTTAGTAGCCAGGCAGAGTCAGTTAGGTAGGGTTTCACCACCAGAGCTCAGATGGTTGTTCGAGGGTTTTCCAACATCACCTTTCGTAAGAAGGGAAGGGCTCCCTTCCAATTAGGAAGGTGTGCGCGGGGGACTGTACAAGTCCATGGATGGTGGAAAAGCACTCAAATGATGCTTCCCTCTCTATCAGATGGCGAGCCGAGTCTTGGAAGACGCTAATTCAAATGAGGACTTCTAAACCCTTACTCTTGTACTTTTCCTTTGTATTTAAATGCAATGAAAACAGTTCATTTTTGTTGTGATGGAAGAATGTTATCATGATCACTGATATAGCTGAATCAGTTGTTTCTAAAAATGTTGTATGTTCAAAAAAAAAAAAAAGCTCTTGTTGATGAGATATGTTTTTGTACTATGAAATGTGATTCTAACATGAAATTACTTCAATGTTTTTGTACTATGAAATGTGTTTCTAACAGTTTGACAGAATGCCTGAACAGAAAGTGAGTTCATGGGATGCATTGATTACAAGCTATATGCAAAATGGTCATGGGGAAAATGGAGTTTCAGATTATCAGTTATGAAAAATCATTTCACAAGAATGCTATGGAGAATATCAACAGCAAAGGCCGTTCTCAGAGAAGTACACAACACTCATTTGAACATCAAATTTCAGCAAGGACCTTCCGTTTTACTATTAAGTTTTACATTTTAATGTTTGTAAGGAAATATTTTACTGAGCCAATTTTAAGTGCTAGTTAAATGTAATTTATTTATTTTTTATTAAGGTTGGAAAACCAGGAAAAGGACAAGTGGGAGGGGTGGTTGAAAAGTAGAAAAAAAATATTGTTTTCAGGGGATATATTTTGGGAAAATGGAAAACAGAGGGCCAAAAATGGGGGATCTTGGCCATTTTGCTGCAGCTATGTACAGGGATTGTTGAAGAGACTCTGTGGGCTGCAAGTTACTCTTATGTCTAATTCATAATCTATTCTTAATTGTTTCTTGTAAGTTGTGGCTGCTAACTATCGAATTTCCTTTCTTTTGTTATTGCCATATGTAGAAATTTAAAGTGTTATCTATTCAATCCTGCATACCCTTTCCCTTCCTTATTTTCTCATTTGTGTTAAGCAATACTGGATAGTTTTCTGTATATGTTCTATCTAGGGTTTTTCTGCTCTTCCCTTTTTATTCCCTTTCCTTTCTTCCCTTTTTTACTTTCTGGTTAAAAGTAGCTAATACCCTAAAATTACCCCCAACATACAAGGGAGCTGCCCCCTCCCAAATGCAACCAAAAATCACCCTTTGAATGGTGATTTCTCCAACTGTTACACACACACACTGTGCTGCCGATCAGGCTGTTCAAAATATGATGTTTAATATTCCATCCATGCTTCCAATGAAAGTATATTTTTGAAGGCTGGACTAATTTGATTTCTGATTGGAATGGATACTGAATTTCAGTGTTGAGATAAAACTTGGTGCATCGGATGCCTATTTTATCTGTATATAAATGTGAGTCTGCTATGTGTTACTTTTATATGTAAAGTGAGATCCTGGTTTAAGTTGTGTTTCCAGTAAAAATGACCTCCCAATTTCGAATGCTTATTTGTTGGAGGTTGAAAAAGCCTAGACAGTACGCATTGAGTTCTGGAAGCTTGTTATTATTTGTTTTCAGCTGTTTCAGAAACTGGGTATGGAATGACTTTGCCAAATGCAATGCAGTTCCTTCCATTGCACACGTTGCAGGGCTGGGTCGTGACTATGCAATTCCCCATATTTCCAAATTTGAAAGGAAGACTTCTGCAGAACTCTCAAAGCTTAGATCTGAGTATTTATTGAGTTAGAATAGGCATACCAGAAATGCAGAGAACAGAATTAACAATCAGTCGAGTATCTTAAGAAAACGTGTTCTGGAGAATGCACCAAAAGCTCCGGGATATATTAGTTTTATGCAGAGAACAGAATTAACAATCAGTTATAAGAAAACATGTCCTGGAGAATGCACAAAAAGCTCCGGGATTTTTAAGTTTTGGCAAACATCAAGCTTCTGGGCTTCCTCAAATTCTAAATAAATCGAGATTATCAGAGAACAATTAAAAGTGAATTCAATTGTTTGTGTAGCCTTTCTTTCAATATTTAAAATTACTATGCTTTTTCTTTGTGAGAGTGAATTGCTTTATTAGCCTCGTTCGACGCATGCCTTTCATTGGATGTGTTGCTTTCATCATTCTAATTTCTCTATATGGTTTCCTTCAAAGTTATTTAGTCTCTTTCAATCTGAAGGAAAAGCCAAGATTTTCATACCTGTATGCCTGTGCTTTAAATAAGGGTAAGCCCTCTGGTAACCCAAAACCGCCATAAACAAATGCCTAAAGGAAAATTCTGGCCACAGAACGCCACAGGCATGCAGATAACAAAAACCCAACTGCCATAGCAAAAAATTGCTCAGCCTGGTTTCACCAGAAGTTCGAATCAAAAGATCAGGCTCCGGACAGCCAACCGTGTACAAATGCCTCTCAATATCATCTACTGAAACGCCCATTTCAAACCCCCGGCCGGCTCTTGCAACGGCTTGCGTCATTTCCTCTGTAGAGGTATATGCAACGCATACATTCAAAATTGCTCTGTTATTGGTCATGGTGAGTGCCATGACTTTTTCGGCGGTTTGGCGGAGGCTGGGGGGCAGAAGATCAAGATTTCCAAGCAGCCGAACTCGGATCCCGAACTGGTTTACTAGGCTTTCCTTCTCGAGGAGGGCTTGGAGCTTTTGTCGCATCAAATCCATGAGCGCCTCCACTTCCTCTGGCGAGCGCCTGAAATTCTCGATGCTGAAGGCGTAGATTGTCACATATTTGACGCCGAAGTCATAACAATGTTTAAGGGTTTGCATTAAGCTTTCTGCTCCGAATTCATGCCCATTTTTCTTCGCCATGCGCTGTTTCTGCGCGAATCTGCGATTGCCGTCCATTATTATTGCAATGTGAATGGGTATAGGGCCGCCCATTATTATCCATAACATTATTCTCCGGATTCCATTCAACAGCCAAAGCCAAGACGAAGACAACCACCTCCAAAGAAATCCTTCGCCTGCTATTTCCATTAGTACATTTACAAATTCTATATTTTTCCCAATACTAGCATCTCACTCGACCAGAAATTGTTGCCAACAGAAATTTGAATTGCCCTACCCCAGTTGTGAAACACCACTCAACTCGAAGGAGTGGAATTTCGACTTTCAGCTTTAAAGAGAATCTCTTCGAGTCGTGTCAGATTCTAAGTTCAGCAGGATTTCACATAAGATTAAAAAAAAAAGCAGAACGCGCCAGGAAAGCTCTTTGTGTTTCAAAATAATAAGGGTGTGTAGCCTAGTTATGAAATTTCTATAGAAATAGAAGATTTTTTATCTTTATGAAGCTAGGGGAGATGTCCCAAGGCTATGTTCGCGCAATTGTAGGTATGGGTTTTATTCGCTCACGACTTAATAGCATATAGCTATTGTTTTGGCTTGTGGGTAATTTGATCGAATGCGGGAGAGCATTCAATATGCGCGCAAAGGTCAAAAAGTCATTTTTTAGAGGTGTCATTTGAGCATAGCCACCAAACGTCCCGATTGCCACCCGCTATAACCACCAAATAATATTTTTAAAAATGCCTAATTGTGTCACTATTAGGGTGCAATTATAACAATTTTATCATTCAAATATGGTCAAAAGTGAATGGGTCTAATTCACGTGTTAATGTTGGAGGTTTATGTTAGCGCCCATAATAGTCCACACCTACACATTAAATGTCAAACATTAACACCGGACACCACCACGCATTCACTCCATTTAATAATAGGATTGGGTCCAATGATGGCTTATTTCCCACGGTTTTTGGGGGTAAAAAACTCATTCATCATTTCACCATGCGTTGGAAGCTTCTCGAAGGTCATGGTGTTTTCTCTCCACAAGTTGAGGTAACGACAAACATCATTCTCCTTTCAAAATGTAAACAATGGTACTCGTGAATCTTTTTATTCAGCATTTTTATGGACCCGTGAAGGGTTTCTTCGCTGATTGAATAATGATTACTACTTGTTTTTACCTAGAAAATCATTCCTTTTCAAGCCCTTTTCACCATGTCTTGTTTGACATTGTCAGGTCTAGTGGTGGATTATTTCCCACGGTTTTCTGGGGGTAAAATGATTATTTCCTGCTCTCCATTTTACCGCGTGTTCACAGTTTAGTAAACCCTCCACGGTTTCATTATTTTGTCTAATAAAATGATGAGGAATCTCGTGAGTTTGACCACATGTCTACATAAAATAATGTATTTGTTTGCTTTGACCTTTTTCTTAATAACCCATATGAATGTGGGCATAAATCGGCAAACCCATGTGATGTTTCAGCATATGTATGCAAAGCCATGTGTTTTTCGCCATATATCTAAAAACCCTTGCTTGGTTTTTTCAAAATATATGTGCTTAAGGAATTAATCTCATGAAACCCTTGCCTAGTTTTTTTAGCATATATCTGAAAACCCATTTCTGTATTTGTGTGACTAAGGAATTAATATCATGAAACCCTTGCTTACTTTTTTGGGCACATTTCTGAAAACCCAAGTTTGTAATTGTTTTAGGTCTCTGTTGAAATTTCTATCGTATGGTTGTCGACAACACAGTTTCGTTCATTTACTGTAAAATGTGTTAGTAAATATTGTTAAATGTTTTACCTATGTCGAAATCTCAATACTTGGTATCATATATTCTTTACTTCACAGCTTACGTTTTCATGAACTGTCTATTCTACATTCTACTTATAGTTATTTTCATGAACTATGCATTTAATAGTTATATTTATGCAATGTCTTTTTATTTGTTATAAGTAAATGAGGGTCTTTTTTGGTAACGGGTTATTCCTTACAAACCCCATTTACAAATTCAATAATCTATGTGTTCATTTACTATTTTTGGTTATTTCTCAGGGTTTATATTTGTCATTAACTTTTACCACCTTGATTTCTACCTAATAGATGATCATACCATATGTCTACAGAAAATAATGTATTTGTCTGTTTGGACCTTTTTCTTAATAATCCATGTGTATTTGTATGCATTCATATAACTGTATTCTTAATGTCTCGAGATTGTGTTGCCAACTAAATACAACAGAATACGTCTTAATTTTGGAGCTACTCTTGATATGTATCTGTAAGGCCTCTCATTGCAAGTGACTAATACAACCTTAAATTGTTATATATTTCTCCCAAAAAGATGGTTAGATATATTACGAATGATATGAAGGTGACTGTCTAACAATGACCTTATAGTCTATTTTTACTTTAAGATTATATCATTGTTATTTTACTTAGTAAAGATGTATAGGCATGCGAATTATGGTATGAGATTCAAACTTATAAGATGAATTTGAAATAAGATAATTGTTGTGTCGTATTGCATTGAAAGAGTAATTAGCTATGTAAATGAATTGTGAATAAAGTTACAAAGATTCGGTTTGAAATTAATGTGGTTTATTATTATATCTAATTGTGCTTAATTATGTTGTGCAGGAAATTAAGTGAGTCGAGGTGGGATTAACATTAAATTCATCAAATATGCAAATAGGAGGATGGATAAATATTGGAATCGAATCAGATACATTTTTGGGAAGTTCTAAGTGTAGCCTTATTTGACTTAGAAGGGTTTGAGGTTTGATTATTGATTGGGTGATCATTTTTGAGTAGAACCCAATGGTAGGTCATATGATGTGGGTTTGGTTGGGGTTGGAACCCTTGGTCAAGATCAAAACTCGTATGGAATCTTTTGTGGTTTTAAAAAGGGATTATTGAGTCAATTTTATTGGTTTTTGAACAAGAATAGACCCCTAGGGCCTATACCTATGGGTTTGGAACATTTTTGACATGTGAACTTGTCCTTAGAGTGTGAAAGGACCCCTCAAAAGTCCACATTCATGAATGTGGCGAATTCAAAAGTGTTGGGGCTTGGGAAGAGTGACTTGTCACTCTCAACCTTCTACTCCTCAAAAAGTTCTTGGAATTGGCACAAGACTCACACATGTGTGAGCACTTGTGGGAAAGAGTGTAGGTTTGGATGATTCCTATATATCTCAAAAAGATGGAAGATGTGAGCACTACCCACTTCTCCTTTTGGAGAACTTTTGTGTAAATTGAAGAGAAGAGGTGAGGAGGGGAGAAGGCTCCCTCTTAGGATATGGAATCAAGATAGATTGGTTTGGAGAGGAGTGGAGGATGGAAGATCTAAATCCCCTCATCTAAACAAAAAGATAAGTATCCTCATCTTCATCATCTTTGTCCATTTTGTTGTAAGAGGGTAAAATGTTGTGTGCATCTTGTTGAATATGTGAGTGGAGAGCCTAAATGTGTGAAATTTGACGTCATATTGTTTTGGTCTTTTTGGTAAGATTGAGAAAACTCCATCTATCATCTTGGGGTTAATAGATTTCTTGCTCGGGGGTATGGCCAGAGCCCATGAGGCTCCATGACGCCATTATGGTTGGGTGGAGAGCAAGCCCGATTTGGTTGTGTGTCGTTCTTTTTATTTCTTAGAGTTAGTTGTAATAAGGAATGTTAGTGTTTGTTGCGAAATAAAAGAAAATGGAGAAAGAGCAATCCTTATTCATTGTTGTGTTATTTATTTACATGTAAATCATTATTCCTCAAATGCTATTTGTATCATTGTAGTTTTAAGAATGAATTGCAAATAATGTTTAATGGGAAATGGAAGAGGAAAGAAAGATGTAATAGAGAAAGTTGTTTTCCTTTATTGACATGTTAACCATTTATTATATACAAATTATTGTAATATTTCAAGTTTTGTATTCTGTTGGAGTGGAGGAAAGAGTTACTTTATGAAACTTGAATCAAAAGAGTTGTTAAAACTTTAAAAATAAATAAACTTTTATTGATGGCATGTGGTTTGATATGTATCTCACGAAAGAGAGGGAAAATCTTCTTTATTTAAACAAGAAAGCAAATCTTTATTTAAGAAATAAAGCAAAATCTTTATGCCTTATCATGAAGTCTTTTTTTTGTGCTTCAAATAAAAT
The DNA here is from genome assembly GCA_007258455.2 of Sequoia sempervirens. NCBI lineage: Eukaryota > Viridiplantae > Streptophyta > Pinopsida > Cupressales > Cupressaceae > Sequoia > Sequoia sempervirens. The sequence goes on from VDFB02136973.1 coordinate 48,292, forward strand.
AAATATCTATAAGAATAAGAATATTCCTATTATGATGTTCAACCTATTAAATGCCTAATAGATTTTATTAATTAAATATACATTTATTTCACAATTTTTTTCTTAGTATGTATTTTATGAATATGATATAATATATATACATAACTGTGAGTGCGTGTGAGTATGTGGCGTACATATAAATTTTATTAGTGATTTAATTTTACAAATAAATAAATATATATATACAATAACCATTTCCTATAAAAGTGTATTAAATGATGAAAAGGATAAATAAATAAATAAAAGCTACGTTATTGCTGGAAATTAGAAGGTCTATGCGCACAGTATAATGAAAAGTTTGAATAATACGTCTCAAACCTGAGGAGAAATATAGGCTTCCTTACCTCAGTCCTTGTTGTATTTAATGTCTAGCACAGACTAAGACTGCATCAAAATAATAAACAAGCATGAGTGATACATCTGGTTGTTTAGTCATGGTGGGTGTTCTATTGAATGAACCTCTGTCTACCCATGAATGCAGTAGAAAAAAGAAAAAGAAGAGTGTCTTCCTGTGAACAAAAGTATTATTCACCATGCTCCACTAATGTTGACTTGTAGTGATGAAACAATAAAATGGTGCGAGCCTATGTGTATTTGAAAGCGCATAACATCCACTCCTTGCAGATTAGATAAACTCACCCAGTGCAAGATCTTACGAAAGTTCCTCCTTTCCATGCTATCTTACATCCAGTAACCTCTGAACTACATCTTCCGGTTCAGATTTGCACGCTTTTCTTGAACATACCAATCCATACCGTTGTTCAGCAAACACCATATTCTAATGGCTTCACTACTTAGTGCTTGGCTAGGGAGGGAGCAGTGGACAGCGAGGACTTGCATATACTAGGGGATACAAACCAGTGGACTCAGCATGAGTGTTTCAATAGGTGTGGAAATGAGGAGTGAATAAGGAGAATCATGTCTTGAGTAAGTTTATAATTGGCAATCGAATGGACTCTGGTTGTGTAATCAACCGTCCTCCTTGAATCATTACATGGAGTTGTCCCCATCACCACATCTGATCTTAGAGCTGGGATTTACTCTAGAGGCACTGTCTAGCTGTCATTTGAAGTCTCGATTGAAATGTTGAAAATCACTTCCTCCCTTGGTATTTACGCCACAGATCACAGTATACGAAGTTAATGTGATAGCTAGAAAAAAAAATAATAATAATAATACAGCCTACAATGTATCGTCCTGATGTTTCCTGATCTGTTCAACTGTTTGTCTCGCCCATTGCTCAATGCGCAAATATTCCTTAAGAAGGCATGGGTAATCTTTTCAAAACTGCAGATCTGGTGCGCTCTGTACAAGAAAAATAGTGGCTCATGCAAACTATGGGAACCCGAGTTAGTTTGACGCTTCGTCCAGTGTCAGGTCAAAGCTGTCTTATAATACAAAGTAATATAAAAACCAGGCAAAACGTCTGTCTTTTGACTGGGACATCACTGGCAAGATCTGGACATGACAATGTGGAGATCTTAACCCACGAATAGCCATCTTGGGATCGCGTGATCGAGTAGTCATACAAATAATTAATGAGACGTAACATAAACGACTAATTGGTTTGGATGTTTAGATTTGTATGTGTGGCAAAATAACACTATAATACGGTTGACTCTCTCTTTGCATTCGACTAAAGAAGGAAAAAGCATTAACGCATGAAAAGATAGCTCTAGTCTCGTGAAGTTACAATAAACAACCATAGTATTAATATCTACTTGATATAACATCTGAGATAGAAAACCAACTAAAAGATTCTTAAGTTGTCAGAACGTTTGGCTTCTTTTAAAAGAACTCATAAATATAAAAACAAGAAACATTCAAGTAAGTTTTAAAAGAAAGAAAATAAGAGTTAAGGAGGAGGGCCACGTAGCTTATAGATTTAGAGGGAAAAAGTAAAAAGTAGTGAATTTAAAATAGGAGTTAGGAGATTAGATGGCTTCAATCATTTCTGGTTATTATGGTTTTCTTAATAGCTTTTAGAATAGAGGTTTAAGTTATTGATTTGTATATAAGTAATAATTAGGCATGTAATGATTCTTTAAAAGTAAGAATTAGAATTATAAGTATAAATATAAATATATAATTTCATAAATTTACATATTTAATATGTAAATAAAATTTTATTTCCTTGGGATGTTAGGTTTGTATCATTGACAATTTTTATATATAGTTAGGAAAACTAAATGTTATAATAGAAGAATATGGTTATCAATAATTGTAATAGTGATTGTATATTTAACATTATTGGTAAGATTAACACTTACATTAAAGACATTAAAATTAGGTTCAAAATAATACCATTATTAATAAAAGTGGTATTAGTACATGTGTAATAGAATTGGCAAACATAATGTCAATATTACTATAAAAAAAAGGGGGTATTAAATTTGGATGCTACCTTTAGTTAGTTATATCAATGGATATGATTAATCTATTGATCATGATAAGATTAATGTGGCTTGTATTATAGTCGTAGAGGGAGTAAAAATTTGAATACTATGCTAGCGGAAAAGCATATCATTTAGGGGATTAATATTCTCATGGGTGTCACCAATGAAGGTGTTAACGTCATAAGTTTAATAAACTTAATATTAAGGTTATATGGATGACAATATTAAAATAATGCTGCAATATCAATTCAAGTAACATTAGTGACAATAATGGTTAATATGAGTATTAATCCTAAACATTTAATAGAGATAATGGTAATTCTACTATTGCCACATTCCCTTGGGAATAAATTTAAGTGATAGTGTCTCAAGGCAACATAGTTACACCTTCTTGAGTTATTGCTAATACGTGGAGTGATATTATCTTATAGGTGGAATGGTCAAGCTCTATATGCATTGATGAATGTTAAGATGCCCTAACTATCCTATTAATGTAGTCATTAGAAGTTAAGATATAATGGTAGTAATTGTGAAATTAAGAGGGGTTGTATTATCTATGTTGGTTTTAAGATTATTGGGGATTATTAATATCAGAGTACACATGACATAGGTAAATACAAGATGTGTTTAGCCTCATGAATATTACTAATCCCGTTACTATAGAATATTGAAATAGTATCGGTATTGTTAGTGGGAAAATATTAATTGTGATGACATTAACATTATTGATAGAGGACACTCCTACAATCAACAATATGTAGAAATGCTAAGGGGATAGATGAATAATAGATGTTGACTTTAAATAGATGAAAAAAAAAAATACCATAATTATGGTGCAGAGACGTCATACAAACAAAGTAATTTATTGCATATAATGTGTTCTCTTTTAACATAGTTTTAAAAGTATAGTGCTTCATTTAAAAAAAAAAATAGTCGTGTTTCTGCCCTAGTGCATGAAATGGGCATTACAGTATCCATATATATACATCTTAATTTTGGAGCTTAGAAATGTTTGGTTTGTTGCCAACATTGGGACTAGTATAGAGATGTTAGGTGTTGAGATTTGCATAGGGTTCGATGGACCTATCCCTTGGTGTAAATCGTTGCAAGTTAGAGTTCTTCATTGCTATTATATGCTTCAAAATAGGTCTGAACTATATTTCTAAGTTTGTTGAGTATTGGAAGAAGTCTGAATTTTTTTGTGGTAATTTCTAAGTATTAAATCTAAAAGTTATCATTTGCAAGTATAGCTATTTCATGTTATTTCCTATACTTCTTGTTATTATCATTTCATGTATGCAAAACAATGATTGGCACTTGAAGCAAACAATCAAACATTCTCAAACAAAAACAATCAGAAAATCAATAAACACTTAAACAAAAAAATATTAGGAGCATCAATTACATATACATTTGTAGCTATAGCAAGGAATATTGTCCTTTCTATATTATTACAGTAATGTAATGTTTCTCATTATTTGTATGTTTCCATTATTTTTGTAGTTCCCTACGGTGATATTAAATCTAAAAAACCTATTGAAGATACCACAACAAATGCAAGTTACCATTTTGATCTGTTTGGATAGAGCATTTTCTAAGAGATTTGTAAGTTGTCAGTATGTCAGAGTATTGATTTGAGTTAAAATGATTAGGAGATAACAACATTATGGTGTGGGAATTTATATCCATTTCTATTTTGACTTCATAGATTGAAAGTTCATTCTCCTTCTTGGTAGCAGGGATTTGCTTGATTCTACCTTACACTAATTCAAGCTCTTAGGATTATTGTTAATTTTTTAAGTGCTCATATTTGCAACTTTTCATTGCTTGCACTTTACACTTCAACAACTGGAGGAACACATGTTAGTTTGGCTCCAGCCATTGGTCAATGCTTTCCACATCTTACTCATGATTTTATAGTTCTTTTCACCATGAATGTGAAGCCCTTTGCTTGTCATCTTTTTTGTGGTGCTAGGAAAAAGTATTTGTGTTGGATCAATTGATTTTAGGGGTGTTGGCTTGTCCAAAGCAGGGCCCATGATTTTTGTGTTGCCATTTTTTCTTGTTACCTATGTGATAGATGGGTTTCTTGTTTGAATACCATTGTAAATTATTTGGAGCAAGTTTATTTTATATGCTATGGAGGATCACAATATTAGTGAGACATTCTCAACTCAATTCCTAAAGTGTGACAAATAGGAAAGCATTGAAAATGGAAGATGTTGCCATGTGCTCTACTAAAACTTTTTATTGCTATGTGAATTTGAATGTATGTGCATAGTTTCAAAGAGGATCATTAGGGGTGTTGGGAGGCACTAAAATAGAATTGCATTGAATTAATGTTTTTTTCAAAATTGGGTATTTTTTAAGTTGTCGAGTTTTTCCCAATCACCAAGTCTAAGTCAAATTTGGGTTTGCCAAGCTTTTGCTAAGTTTGAGCTTTTGAACTATGGTAAAGATAGTAATTGCATTTTCTATTTTAGGGTGGCTTCTTCCATTCATGTGTTTTAAATGATAAATATGTCAACTATTAGAGCACTGATGACTAGCAATGTGATGAGCACACAATTATATTGAGAGGGGATATATATAGATATAGATATATATATATATAAATAACTATATACATATACATATACATATATATATATGCATCTATACATGTAAAAATGTAAAGTGTGTATGAATGTGTTTATATATGTCAATTGAATACAGTCGAAAACATCTTCATTTTTTTGGTTATTTCTCAAGGTTTATATTTTTCATTTACTTCATAAAAAGCTCCTTTATATTATGCGTCTCTTGTTCATTCAGCAAATCGATACAAGCATGTAGAATCATTCGTTAGACTCATTTATATTCAAAATAAGTGTACACATTAGCTTGCATTTCCATTATATGTATGTGTGTGTGTATCCTTTGGCTATCCAATACAACACAATAGCATTCATTTATTGTGAAATGTGTTAGTAGGGTATGTGCAGGATCATCATGGAAAAAACAAGCCCTTAAGTGGCGATGAAAATTCAGAAAAATCAGAGTTAGGCAACCTGATGTAAAAATTTGAATAAGTTATCTATATTATTTCAAAAACATGTAAGAATAGAATCTATAGCAAATTGAATGTAGTTTTTAAACTACTAGGTTTATTTAAAAAAATAAATTGATTTGGTGAAAATTTGAAATTTCAATGCAGTAGTACTTAAATTTCAGGGAAAAAATAAGAAGTAGGTGTCTATCTGACCACCCTAACCACAATAAAATTATAATATTTTTTATAAGATTTTAGATATAAGTAGAGGACTCATGTCCCAATGTGATGCATTTTTTTTGTAATTTTTTTCCAAGTAAATAATTAATTATGAATTTTTATTACAACTTTTAAAAGAAATATAAAACTTCAAATCGACCACCTTAACTTGGTCAAAACTTCATGAAATTCATTTTTTTAATCCTATAGTATGTGAAGCATAGGAATATAGCATGTTTTGGATTCAAAAATGTGATACTGTTTGAGAAAGCTATGAAGATGTGTTTTTTAATCAACCCATGTTGTCGAGAGACTTTAATTAAAATTGGTTCAAATAGAAAATGAATAATAATAATTTATTAAATTCCAAAAGTAAAGCACTTGTTTATATTGGTGGAAAGTTGAGAATCTCCTTTAGAAACCCTTTTATTTCATCAATTTTGGGTAAAAAAAAAGTCGTTAATACATGGGAAAAGTCTAGAAAAGCAAGGTAAGCTATTAAACATGTTTTTTGTGTTGGCTTCTTAGGATTGGCAAGTCCTAGCCAAATTCCAAAGCAATCCTGAGGCTAACACCTAGGAAATAAGGTTTGTGTTAGAAATATCGAATATC
>VDFB02136974.1:0-12327 GCA_007258455.2 Sequoia sempervirens
GTTAAAGGTTTAGCTTGTTGGAAGAAACCAGAATGGTCGATTGGAGGGAATATTTATTCCTTTAGAGGCGGGAAAGAGGTGAATTACAAATTAGGAGTTCAAAGTTTTAATTGTGCAAAAGGATAAAGAATATTCCATGGTGATATTCCTTTGATTAAGAGGAAAGTTAGACATTTGCTAACTAAAGCAAGGTTTAATTTATGCAATTGGGGAATTAGAAGAATAAGAGATATTTATTAAATTAGATGATTTAATAAATAGGGTAGAATTGAAATGATATTTAATTAAATAACTTAGGGTTAGTTAATTAAATAAAATGACCTAGGGAATTAAATTAAATATTTTGATTTATTTTATTTAATTAGATGAAGTGTTAGTGCGGAAAGAGATGAATTAACCCAATTTAATTAATTAGGCCAAATAGACGAAAATGATGTAATTAATTAATTAGCTAGGCTAATTGAATGAATTAAGCGAAAAGAAGATGGATAAAGAGGAAATGATGTTAATAAATTTGTTTCAGATGTATAACATGATTAGGAAATTTTTTCAATGTCTATAATGACTATCTTATAGATGCTCACCAACTCAAATTATTTCTAGCCACATTAAACAATGTTTCTCTACATTGCTTTATGGGATTAGGGAGAAATGTTGTCCCCAACTGGGAGACAACGAAGACAAATTTCTTGGAGAAATATCAAGATTATTGTAGAGGTACAAACAAAAAATATGGATGACATCTTTGGGATGTCACAAAGAGAAGATGAACCGCTTGAAGATTATGTGGAGAGATTTCAATTATGCACGAAGAAATACTTTCCAAGACAAACTCTCTTGAATCCTTAAAACTAGTATTTTTGTGAGGAGTACATGAAGATTGTATGGATGCTCTAAATCTCATAGGAGTAGGAGATATCTCTCAACTACCTTTTGATGATATTTTCAAGGTATGCAAAAACTACTCCAGATCATCCATAAAAAGAATTCCAAGGGTTGATAGAACCTCTTCTCTCCAGCTTAAGACATCCCGGTGGAATCTTGAGGGTGGAACTTCATTAATCTCCTATCAATATGAAGAGGAGGACATAATTGCCCTTAGCTACCCAATTGGAAACACTTCATATAAAAAGTAGGAAGAATCTAAAGGTGGCCCTAATAGAATTGTGTCCACAGTACCACTAGAGGATAAACTACAAATACAAAGTTGGCTAGAATATTTGAGAGAAAAGTAAGGGAAGCCTAAATTTCATGCCTTGGAGGGGCGAAGGCCAAGTGTTTTACATTGATCAACATAAACCATGGAAACCAAGACAAGGTATGCATCAACACCCCTTGTCTTACAATATTTCATTTCCAAGTGGTAATTCAAACTTCCCAGATTGGAACCCCTATCCCTAGACTAATGTACAAAATTTATCGTGCTAATGACTCAAGCATCTAATTGGACTCAAAAACAAGAGGGGATATGGCCACCATAACCTTACAAGGCCCCAAATTACAATTCCTAGTGGCCACCCCAACAAAACTAACGACCATGACAATGGCGCAGAGGTTAATAATGGAAAAACCAAAATACAAACTACTTGCCGCCAAAACAACCCTTGCAACCGTAACAACCTACTATAATGCCAAATCTAAACATGCTTACACCATCACAGCCAAGAGTACCTCAACTACCTGCCTAACCTACACCTAACCCTAATAACAAGCCTTTTCATCAGGCTTATACTAATGAAACTACCCAATAACCAACCTATGCAATTGAGGTGAGTGATGTCCATTTTTGTTTCGAGAAAATGCTAGTTGGGCCTTCATCTCCTCATATAATAAAAATTAATAATGAGGAACCTACAATAGAAATCATGGAAAAACAACCAAGGGAACTTGAACAAAGTTGGGTACACCCAAAGATCATAAGTCTAAAACCACCATTCCTGAAAGAGTAACTATACAAAAGCATAATTCTGAAACTGAATCTAATCTATTAGGCCAACTTAAAAATGTTTACATAAAAATACCCCTAATTCAAGCAATTAAGGAAGTACCAATATACACAAAAAATGTGAGAGAGTTATGCCTTAAGAAGCTATGAAGAAAATGGAAGGACCCCCAAATTGTGCATGTTTTAAGACAACTTGTTGATATAATGTTAGGAAATATAGTTTTTCCTAAATATGCAGATCCTGAGAACCCCATAGTAGATGCTCTAATCAATGGAAATCTCATCAAAAATACCTTAATTGATCTAGGAGCAACCATGAATGTTATGAAAAAGGAAACCATGGAATAATTTCAGTTAAAGGAGCTTTGGCCTACACCTACTATTTTACAACTAGCAAATAGGTCAATAGTTAAACGAAAGGGTAGTATAGAAGACTTGATTATCACATTAGACTCATGGGAATACCCTCTAAATTGTGTGGTCTTACAACCTAAAGAAAACCTTTTAGGATACCCCTTAATCCTAGGGAGGCCTTGGTTGGCTACTACAGATGCATTCACCGATTGTAGTTCTGGTAATATGATAACTTCCAATGGAAATGTGACAAAAATATAGTCCTTTGTCCACCTGCACAACCACCTATGGATTTGGACCAAACTGTATGGCTTTCCCTTGATGAGGATAACCAATACTCATTACAAACACTAATAATCATTGAATTTAGTCCAATGTTAGAAACCCAAGATGAAGATGAAGTCCTTGCAAACATTATGCAAAACTCTTATGGTAGGGACTTGCAACAATACAATTATTTAGCATGCTTATATAACCCTTTGCATAACATAATACCTACAAATACATCTAAGACTACCTTTCAGTTTTTTCATACATTACTACCCCAATTTAGTAGGCCTTGACATTTCCTCTGTTGAGACATTAGCCTTGACCATAGAAATTACACCAGGTAGAACACTAAATGTTAATAGCCAATTGACAACTACACAACTATCTTTATTATTAACCATGTTGCAAGCACACGTAACCACCTTTGCATGGGATTATCATGACATGAAAGGTATAGATCATCACCTATGCATGCAAAAAAATTATATTAATGAAGGCTACAAACCAACGAGACAACCTTATAGAAGAATGAATCCAATTGTACATGACATAGTCAAAGCATAATTACAAAAGTTACTAGATGCAGGCTTCATTTATCCAATATCTAACAGCCAATGGGTGTCCCCATTAGTGATTGTGCCCAAAAAGGGAGGAAAATGGAGGGTATGTGTTGATTAAAAAAAATGAATGCAACAACAAGAAGAGACCATTTTCCCCTTTCTTGTATTGATCAGATGTTGGATTCCTTAGTAGGGAAGCAATATTTCTCTTTCTTAGATGGATTCAATGGGTATAATCAAATAAAAATAGCTCTAGAGGATCAAGACGAGACAACCTTTACCTGCCCATGGGGTACATATTTGTATTGTATCTTGCCATTTGGGTTATGTAATTCTCTTGCAATATTTCAAAGGGAGTGTTAAGTATATTCTTAGACTTTTACCGTGATTCCATGTAAATTTACATGGATGAATCTACCACCTATAGGAATACTTATGAAGAAGCACTAACTAATTTGGAGAAATTCCTACAAAGGTGTCAAGATCACAACCTTTCCTTGAGTCATGAAAAATGTTTCGTGATGATGATTGAAGGAGTGTTCTTGGGACACTTTGTGTCTAGTAAGGGGATACAAGTAGACCCAAACAAGATAGAAGTGACCTTCACTCTTCGTGTTCCCCAAAAGAAAAAAGATGATAGAGTTTTCTTGGTCATGCTAGTTACTATATGAGGTTTATCCAATATTTCAATAAGTTGCAGCCCCATTATTTTTTCTCCTTTCTAAAGATGTAGAATTTGATTGGACTCATGCTTGCCAAAATACCTTTGAAGCCCTCAAAGTAGCACACACTAAGACCCCAATGTTGAGAAGACCAAATTGGACAATACCTTTTCACATACACACAAATGCATCTAATTTTATAATAGGTACTATTTAAGGATAGAAAAAGGGAAATTAGAATATGTCATCTATTATATCAACAATAATCTTCAAGGTGAAGAGCTCAATTATATAGCCACTGAAAAGGAAATGTTGGTAATATTCTATGCCATTAATAAGTTTAGGTACTACATCACAAGATACTATGTCTTTTATCACATAGACCATACAAAAATAAGATATATGATGAATAAATCAGTGGTTGGAGGAAGGCTTCTATGGGAATGGTTTTCTAGTCCGATGCTTCTTTGGTGGCATGTGAGGAGGTTTGATTGTTTGTCATGTCGATGGTCTGCCATACTAATGGTTTATCCTGCACTAATGGTTTTTTGGGCTTTTGCGTCTGTGTTCTCTCTTTGGGTTTCTATGACTTGGTGTATGTTGTAGACTCTCTTTTGTTGCCTTAGGTCTTTACATTGTGCCTTGAGTTTTCTCCTCTTTGTGGTTCCTATTCTAGAATGAGCACTATGACTTTTTTGAAGATATTCATGTTCTTTGGGGAAGAGGTTGTTTTTCTTGTGTTTTTCTTAAAAGGCATGGGTTTGAGATCATCTTGTTTCCTTCATTGCAACTTTGTGATATCTTGTTCTTTCTAGTTGTTTTGTTGTATATATCCAAATATGTGTGTCTCCCTCTAGTTAGTGTTGTTTATTTTTCTCTGGTGGTTTGTTTTCATGATTTCCATGTCTTCTGAGGCTAGTATAGTATGCTTCTAAGTCTATGCTTGGTTTTAGTTTTGGAGCTTGGTTGTGTTCCCCTGGTTTTTGTTGATTATTTTTTTTTTGGGGGTTGTTTTATTCTTTGGGTTTGCTAGCTCTTTGTTATCCTTGATAACAATGGATAAGAGATCTTTTTTTGCTACTATTTTGTGTTTCCTCTATCTTTTGGGTTATTTTTAAGCTCATTCCCTATGACCCAAAATTGTAAGTTTTGTATTTCTTTCAACCTCTTTTGGGCTATAAGGTTCATTTTGTAGGTTGGGGTTGTTCTCTTCCTGGTGGCTGAGTTGTTAATCATGCTTTTCCAAAAAGCTCAGATTTGTTTGTTTTTAATGTTGATGGCTAGGGTGCACTCATTTTCTCCTAAGCTCAAGCATCTTGTCATGCCAATGGATTTTGTATCTACCCTTTCTTATGGAGGTTTTTCTTCCTTTTGTATTCTATAATTGATGTCTTCTATGGTGGTGGAGACCGCTCCTATTAAGGTGGAGCCCTCTCCTATTGAGGTGGAATTAGTTTTTGTTGATTTGGTGGGAAGAACTCTTCTCTACTTCTTGCTCCTATTGAAGTGGAGCTTGGGTGGGTAGGAGTGTGATGGCTTTGGTGGTAAGGGTTTTTATACATCCTCTCCTATAAAGGGGAGCTCTCTCCTATTGAGGTGGAGGTTGAGTTGATGATTCCAATGGGATGATGTTGTAAGAAGGTTGATGGGTGTAATAGGAATTTTGATGCCTTTCAGAGCTCTGTTGTTATGCTACAATCTGGTTGTTACAAGCTATTTGTTGCCTGGTTGACTCATGCAGTTCTCATCTCTTGTTAGGGTTTTTAGCTCAAGGATTCAAGGTCTCAGTCAAAACCTAGTTGTAAATGGTTCGAGGTCTCTTCAAAACCTTTTTAGCATATTGTGTTGTCTTGTTTTTTAATTTGGTGTTTTTGCTAATGGGTTATTGTTGGTCTATGTATTATCTTTTTACCAACATATCTTTCTTAGATAGGGTTTCAGGTCCCTTCAAAACCTGTTTGTAATGGGTTTCATGTCCTGTCAAAACCTATTTTTCCCCAAATAAAAAATAGTATGGTTAATACATTGGAAATACAAGGTTTTGTTTATGTAGATTGGGTAGGTGACTTTGACAATTGAAGGTCCATTAGTGGGTGTGTTTACTTTGTTAGGATGAGCAATGAGTTGGATGAGTAAGAAATAGCCTACATTTTCTTTATCCACCACTGAAGTAGAGTATATGGTTGCTACCTATGTCTCTAAGGATATGGTTTGGTTACAAATATTATGTATAGGTATTGGTTTTTATTTCAAGACTATTCAGATTGGCTATGGCAATTAGAGTGCAATTTGTTTGGCTAAAAATCCTATGTATCATGTGTGTAGTAAACATGTGGATATACATTACCATTTTTCTTGTGAAAGTATTGTTAATAGATAGATAGAGCTAAAGAATATTGACACTCAAGAGAATGTTTTAGATTCACTTACTAAACATGTAAGCAAAGAAAATTTTACATGGTGTAGAGAGGCCATGGGCATTGTTTATTGGAAAAAGTGTTGTCATTGATGTCAAAGGTGGTTGACCCACAGAGGAAAGCAAAATCACATAAAATAATATTAAATGTTATTTTATGGGCCAACCTATCTCATGATTGGTGCTCAATTTCTAATAAATTTAAAACTTAAAAAAAAAAAAATTAATTAATTTTGGACCGACCTCCCCCCCTTGGTTTGGGTGCCCACATTTGTAAAACAAATAAAAATTAATTTTTAGTTGGGCCAACCTCGTGAGGATGAGTTCCCTACCTTGGTGAAAGAAAATAAAATGAATGAAAATTTTCCAGGGTCAACCTATATGAGGGGTTGCTTCCATTGGATTAAGGGGTGCACTTGCATCTATAAAAGGGAGATCATTTGGGGTTTAAATTTTCAAGAAATTCACTAAATATTATTCCCATTCAAGCAGTTAATGAGCAGACCTAAGAACATATCTAAGGAGCATAAATGAGTAGATATTAATGAATATTATTGCAGACCTATGAGTAGATATTATTGACAAATTATTACAAACCTTATGAACAAATTAAATTATCAAAGAATATGAGCATATTCTAAAGTGTATTATTATAGAACTATGAGCAGAAATATTTGTGGAAGTAGTGCATCTTTGTGATCAAATTTGTAAGGATATTCTAAAGATCATATTGTGGATCTAAGTGGAGGTTTTAGAACAAAGATTCAAGATAGATTTGTATGCAGAAGTAGGAAGATTTTTGAAGGGGTCTAGGGAAGATCCAATAACATCATCATTATTTTTGTATTTTGAAGGTTGGTGCCTTCTAATCAACAAGATCTAGAGGTTGGAGCCTCTTGCTCAAAGATATTAGTATCTCTTGTTGAGTTGGTGCTCAATGGAGGGGATTGGTGTCTCCTGTGGGTTGGTGCCTACGATGTTTTAAGAAGTTTCCTATAAAATCAATATTTTGTCATGGTTTTCTCTTGTAAGGGTTTCCATGTAAAATATTGTGCCCATCTTGTGATCTATATTGTTAGATCTTGCATGTGTGGATATCTTGATTATCGATTTATGATTTCCAAAGTTATAAATTGAAAAAGTTGGTATTATAATGATTCACCCCCCCTCTTAGTATAAGTTTGTGTGTGTGTTTCTTCAGTTGGTATCAAAGCTAGTTCCTTCGAAAAAGCTTAACCACTTGAAGGAAAGATCTTAAGAACACACATGATGAGACAAGAAGGGTTTTCCTTAAGTCAAATACCATTGTTCAATGGGAAAAACTATGCCTTTTAGAGTATGAGGATGGGAATTTATTTGATGGCCCATGGATTTGATATATGGCAATCTATTGAGGATGGCTATGTGGCACCAACTAATCATCCAAATGATCAAGCTAAAAAAAGGTCTAGTGAGAACAATGCTAAAGCTATGAATGCAATTCTAAGTGGTCTAATTCAATCAGAATGTCAAATTTATGCAATGTACATCAATAAAAGAGATGTGGGATAAGATTCAAAGGACTTATGAGGGAGACAACAAAGTGAAAAAGGAAAAGATTCAAATCCACAAGAGATAATTTGAGAGTTTGAAGATGAAGGATGAAGAATGCTTCTAACTAAGTCTCTCCATGTGGATGAGAATTATGTCTCATTCATAGTCTTGGAGAAAATGAGGGATGAGGTTGTTGTGAAAAAAGGTTTAAGATCTCTACCCATGAGATTTGATGTTAAAGAGTTTCCACCATTGAAGAAATGAAGAATCTAAGCACTTTTGAGAGATAAAATGAATTACATGGCATGCTTATCACTACGAGGGAAATGAGGGAATGAGAAAGGAACAACATCAAAATGTAGACCAAAGAAAACATCAATAAGGATGAAGAATAAAATGCTGCTTTATTACATCAGAGTGAAGTTCAAGTGAGGGAAGAGGCTAACTTTGTGAAGAAATTTAATAAGGATCTATTAAGCGAAAAGGTAAATTATACTCTTAAAAGATTTAATTATGAGTAATATAGGTCCATTTACTACCAAGGAAATTTCGGGTTGGAAGTGATGGTAGAAGAATATATTATGACAAAGAAGGTAAAAGGCAGAAAAAAGTCATTATAAGAATTCCACTCAAGGTAAAAGAAGAAGAGTTTTGTATGAACATAAGAAAGAACCTATATGCTCAGAGTAAGCAATAGTTAGATCTAGAGAAAAATGATGAAAGTTTCTTTGAAAGAGAGTGATAGAAGAGAAATTATCTTCGTAGCCATGGGAACAAAAGAAGAAGAAGCTCAAAGTCTTGAAAAAAAAAGGGAATGAAGAATTGAAAGTGAGAAATACCTATAAGCAGGATCTTGAGGAGAAGAACTTACTATTGCCATAAACAAAATCAAAGACTTAGGATGAGGAGTAGAGTTGAAAGACTAAAATTCAAGAAAGGCGGTGAAAATTTTGAAAGGTAATTTTAGTTGCAGAGACTCAAGTTGAAGAATCCAAATGCATTGAATATGTCTTAAAAGATCAGCCAAAGGTAAAAGAATCGGAGTGTGAGAAGCTTGAATATGAAATTGTTTCCTTGAGAAAGGAGCTAGAAAATATTAAAGATCAATTTAGTAGAAACATAAAGTTTGATAAAAAAAATTGAAATGTTAGAGGATCTTATCAACTCACTAAGATCACCATTCATCAAAAGTGGTCTTGGTTTTGATTGTGAAAGTTCACAAACTATGAAGATGTTGGAAAGTAAGAATTATGTTGTGGCCCTCAAAAGTTCCAACAAAGAGGAGGTGAAAAAAGAAGGGAATAAAAGGGAAGAAAGCAAAAAGGAGGATAAAACCTCATACTTTAAAATAACTAACAAGGACAACCTCAAATGGTCTTGTCCTCAAAGGAAGCCATGCACAACCAAGTTTCAATATTCTTTCCATGGTTATTGCTTTTCATGTAACCAGTTTGGGCATAAAGCATTAAATTGTAGAGTTTGCACAAGGAATGATTTTGAATTAATGAAGAGGAATTATAATTCATTTTCTCCTCTAATGGATTATAACATTATATGTCACAAGTGCAACAATTTTGGGCACAACACATTTTTGCAAAACTATTTTTCTTGAACCTCTAAGACAAAATAAGGAGGATGTTTGTGACAATAAAAATGATGAATCAAACAAGGTTTGGAAAAAGAATAAAGAACAATAAATGAAAGAAAAATTCATGCTTGTACAAGTTGCACTACATGATCAAAATAATAAAGACAAATGGTATGTTGACAAACATATTGCACTAGAACAACTTGAATAACTAAATTCAACCAATCTGTTGAAACATTGGATCAGAAGCTTCAGTTAATGGGTGACTATAATGAGATTGAACCGAGTTCTAGGCCGACTCCTATATGATAATCAAATTAATAACTGGTAACTTGGCTAGAAAAGGGATAGAAGTATGTAAAAATGCACGTAAAACTGTAAATTAATGGCGATGCACCTAATTGAAAAATACTTGCAATTATGATTCACAATAAACTTCTCAATACTTCAATTTGCACAACCTAATTTGATAATCTAATCACTTGAATGCTTTAAAAAGATGCTTTGATTTAACGCAATCTTGAGGGAAAAACTAGTTTTCACGACTAAACTGGTTAATCAATACATGCATAGTGTATAACTAGTGAATTTAAATTAAATTGCATACAAATACTTATGAAAGAGACAGAAAAATCAAAGGTTTCCAAACTAAAAACACAATAATCCTTCGATCAAATCCTACACAATAATGATGCCTGAAATCTTGAAGGAAAATTTTTGAAAATGTTGGAAAATAAAGGAATCTTACGCTATAAATAACACAATTTCAACACAGCAAACCTACTCTGTGATATCGTAAATAAGCGAGTTACAAGATGATTCACTTTCTGCGAGAATGCAAAAGGCTAAAAACAAGAACTAGAGGAAAAAAGATAAACTTTTTCCAATATATAAAAATATACAACTCCAAAGTGCATGAAAGATGAAACTAAAAGTCAATTTTAGTATAGAAATGATAACTCCAAGGCAAAAATCCGAGTAAAATAAAAAAATCCCTAAAAAGAAGGTTCAAACTCATGCAAAAATGAGTGAACTCAGTCTCAAACTCGCAGTCACAATGCGTATAACTGATCTGTAACTCAAACTGAATTGGAAATTTGAAGATGTGGGCCAAAACATGCAAAATCCACCTTGTTTTTATCAACTTGCCCATGATAACTGCAACTCCACCCTTGCATGAATATCAATCATCAAAACTGGTGCTGGAACTGAACTTGAGGTTCACTATCAATTCCACATGTGCATAAGTGATTTTTTTTTAGTATTTTCCCCATGTTTACAATAGTTGATTTAAAAGATTATTGAAAAGAAATTAATAAAATTGCATTTAATAACTTCCAAATACAACTTTACAAAACAATAAGGGGAAAAATAATAAAGTGTATGTCTTGCAAAAAATAAATCTCCCCTTATGACTCCTCTCCATTATCATATGCTTTGCAACTCACAAATAATCACTCTTAACATACTTTGACAATATTTGCCAATGGTTTAATAATCTGCCACAATATTTAGCATAAAGTCTCATATTTGATAGGGTTGACCATATCATTGCTAGGAAACTTGACTTGAGTTCATGGCCGCAGGAGTAAATAGAACATAATGATTTTTCCTCTCAAAAGATAGTCAAAAAGAAGAAACCATCGAACCATGCAAAAAGAAAGATGAGGAACCCTAAAATCATTATGCTCATTTGACTTTGGAGAAGCTTCATGAAGAATTTGGCTGCCATACTACTGGGGTTTGAAGCTCAAATTGCACCCTTGCTTGACTTTATCATGGAGATGTTGAAAGACGAGTGTGGTAAGTCTTTCTTTGCATAGGAAACCAAAAAATCCTCATATCTCATGTATTTCTGAAGCATCTTCATGGCCTCTAAGCCATGACCAATGTCTTATTTTTCTGATATATCTCTTTGTGTTGCTCCTCTCTGTGTCTTCTTGGCTGCCATGGAGGATCCTTGTTTTGATTTTATGAGAAAGGAAGCTGGAAAAAGCCACAGTTTATGAACTTTTAGCTTCAAAGAGAACTTAGTTGCGGCTTATTGATTCTCCAACAGGAATATAATATGGTGAGTTTTCATTTGTCTTTGTTTCCTTATTAGAACACAAGCTTTTGGAAGCTTTTCTCCTGTGCATAAAGTGAGTTGATAGATCTTTTATAAATAAAAGAAAATCTTTAGGCCACCATGAAATCTTTGTATGGCGACCTTTCTCCGTGTGTTGTTTATCATTACTGGGCGTGGCTATATATTATCTTCATCTGGGTATCCTCCATTTTGAATAAAAAGAAAACCTCACTATATTTTTGTAATTTCCTGAACATATGGAAAAAACCCTCACATGGGTAACAATAAATCTATATTTTCCTCACTAAAAGAACATTTTTGAGCAAAAATCATGGTATAAAGCTGAAAACAGTGACAAATTTGTATGATGTTGCTTGAAACCCTTTATGATATATTGAGACTGCTGCTTGATATGAAGCTCTCATTACCATTAATACAGTAGTTCACTTGAGTTGTTCTTGCAATGTTCACCTATTACTTTCCATGAGCTGCTTTTGTTACTGATTTCAAAAGATCTGGTATAATTTTTGACTCTCGAATAGACTGTCTTGTTTGATGCTTTTGGTATGCATTCTCTAATGTATAACAAGAGCAATGTTCTGTAATATAATTGCATCATTCCTTGATCGCTATCACAGTGTATTGTATCTTATTGATCACTTTGATTGCAGTTAGCATTTGAGACTGCCATGGTTGCCTCTCCATCTTTTATTGCACAGTATAAGTGTTTATTGAAAACCCTACACTTAATAAACCTGTAACATGATATGAATGGTATACACAGTTTCAAAATGATTCTGACTGAGATAAATTTGTATTTAGACAACACCTCATTGTCCTGTGTTCATATTCTCATGTCACTGGGCATATTCTACTATTCTTTTATCTTTTTGATATTATGGGCTCCTGGTATGAGATTGCCAATCTATTC
>VDFB02136975.1:9418-25983 GCA_007258455.2 Sequoia sempervirens
TCATGAAGACGAGACTATGACTTTTCCAACCACGGCCTTCTCAGTCTATCACTAGTCTATGGTAGCCCTAGTGTATAGCGAGGAATCCAATGTTTTATTATCTTGTGTTTTTAAACTACCCAACCCCCTAAATTCTATTGCTTAGGTTATCGCTTGTTTAACTACTCTTTCGTGGGTTATCCTGAGCCCTTCCTCATCCTGAGCGCCGGCGCCCACGAAGAGCCACTCTCCCTATGACCCCTAACATAAATCAAAACTAGGCAAGGGTTGTACCGCTACAGACAAAGCAAATAATCTCAAGACCAAACCATGCGAGGCATTACCCATCTCGCTATAACCACATAATCAAAGTCTCACCAAGTTTCGTACAACCCTTTCAAATTAATGATACTAATATCTTGCCATGTCAAGAGCACATAAAATGACGAACATTCACCAACAATAAAACAAGCCTCTGGAAGACTCTAAAAAGGCTTACACTAGGGTTTCCTCAACAAAGAACTAACAATAGTAACAAGATATCAAGAATGAGTCAACAAACATAAGGTAGTGAGTGGCAACATCCCAAAGAAATCTTCACAATTAAATTTGATACACTCTCGAGTGGTATCCAAGGGAGACCTCTATTTCTCCTCCTAGGTTACCCAACCATACATTACACAACGATCTTACAATTTGACTCAAAACAAACTTAAACAAGATCAATGATTAACACAACAGAACAATCAACCAATGCACATACTTAATACGGAAAATAGTCCACTCAATAAAGAAATCAATCCAACAATTCAATAGAGGCACTACTTTCACGTTTCACATAACTCTTAAACTTGACCACAAGATCTACTCCACACTTCTACATGTTTTATAGATATCCAAAAAAAATACCATTGCACATATAGGTTCATACTCCTAAAAAAACACAAACTTATAAATGTATTTCATATAAAAAAGGCCTAAATAATCTTTCATCAAAATTATATCTAATTTTCCAATTTTCTCTGAATTGCTTGTTTACAAAATACTAACTCCCTTAACTCGAAGAAACTACCTAATAACTACTTACCCAAGGCTAACAAATTTTAAATTACTTATAAAAATAACACCATAACCCACTCCTTTCTATATATTTTACTTCACCTATCTAAAGAAAATCAATTACTCTCAAGGCAAAATTATCTTTTCCCAAAACATTTCTTTTTAGAAAATTACCCTATGATTCAATTTTATTCAAGATAATCCATACAACCTATTATTCCTTTTAAAATAAAGTAAAATAAATAATTATAATGGAATAAAGCAATATATATATATATATATATCAAAATATCTAAACCTATATATAGCCACACTGAATAAATATAATAACAATCTACAATGATTCCCTCATTGACAACACTAAACGATAACCATTTCAGACAAGAACTCGAAATGCATTTAAAAGGACTTCAACCATTCACAAAAAGATTATTAAGTTCCAATCACGAAATATAACGAAATGCGACAAAAATTCTACAACAACAGATCATGGCAAGTTCTAGTTTAAATTATTTGTTCCACCAATTAAATAATATCCTATATTATATAACAACACTAATTAACCTTTTTTTTTTTAAATATACTACAAAATTTACATCCTAACTTATAATTATATTAACTAAATAATTATAAATTTCATTTTAAATAAATTATATTATTTAATATTTAATAAAATAAAAATATATATATACATATACCAAAATATATTTATATATATATCAATATAAATCTCTCTCTCTCTCTCTCTCTCTCTCTCTCTATATATATATATATATATATATAACACAAAATATAAATTAAAAATAAAATTATAAAATTTTAATTTCCAAAATGGTCGGCGGCCATAAAAGACTGCCCGCAGCAGTCTACTGACTGCTGCGTGCGGCAGTCTTTAAGACTGCTACGCTCAGCAATCAGTCAGACTGTTGCGCGCAGTGTTGGCGCAGCAGGGGTACGGGGTCGGGTACGGCTTCGGCCGTCCCTTCCCACTCCCTATATATATATAAAAAATACTTTTAATTAAAATTTCTTTCTTAAAAATGAATTTCATAATAACATAAATTTTTGTTTGCCAATAATTAATAATTTTTATTTAGACGAAAATAAATAATTTGAATGCAATACGGCCGACCTGGTTCGGCTCGAACCCCAACATTTCACATAAATTAAAAATTCCTTTCAAGATGACAGTGAAACTATAAACAAGATAAAAAATAATAATAATGAGTCAATATAGGTAGATTTAATGATTCATACTCACATTATATATAAATAAAAACAATATAAACCAATCTATATATATATATAATATATTGAATTAAAGTACAGAGGGTAAAAATAATTAACAGAATAAAAGGAAAAAATAAAAATACAGCAATGAACAGATCCAGCCATAATTAGATATAAATATATATCCAAAACCCTAAATTTATTATTTTCAACAAAGAAATCATCTTTCCTAAAATCTTATTTTGTTAAGTTGAATATTTCAGAAGATAAGGTTTTTGTTTTGACAGATTGGAAGCAGTTCAATAATTTTCTTTCCTCTTTAAAATTCTAGTCTAATATTTTTCCCTAGTTTTTAGTTTAAACAGTAGTTTTTCTATATTCACAAAAATCATTTTTAATAAAATTTATTTTTCTTTTCTGAAGCAGACAGATAAAAGAGAAGGTACGAGAAGGAGACTTTCGAGTGGAACCTGGTGTCCAACGCTTATTTGAAACTCTGTAGGTGCCTGCTTGACTTTGATGACCTCGAAGAGCTTCCTGTCCGTGCTTCCGAATCTCCTCTGCAAACTTTTTCCCTCGAACTCGATTCCAATTCTTAATCCAGAAAGAACTCCCCAAGACAACACCGGTAACAGATTGAAGACAAATTTCCTTCCTAGCACTCTCCTCAAATAATAGCAAAAGATTCAAAACTAATCTCTTCAGATTCAAAAGTACATGAACAATGACTTGAGCAACTTCCATCTCCCTGATCTTCTGTGTGTGTGTAAAACTCACCAAAATTCTTCATTCCATCAAAAGGTAATGTCCCTCTCTTCAAAAACTCTAAAAATCAAAATTAAAAGAAAATCATTCTTTAAAAGCAAACTTTTTAATTAGATCTGTATTCCTATTCGTTTGCACAACTTTTCATTCTTTTATTTGTTTTTTTTTTTTTATTGTTTTAATTTCTATTTTTGCAACTTTACTTGCACATCACATTACTTATTTAATTTAAATAAATTATTCTAATAATTATCCTCCACCAGATAATTGATTAAAATAGTTAAAACACATTTAATATTTAATTCTCATTTAATTGAAATATAAGACTTTCAAAAATAATTAAATCATTTAAATATTTAAATAGAATTTAAATCTAACATTAAAACAACCAATTATTTCCATCATTTAAATCGAATACACCACAATATAAAAAGTACCAACATTAAACAAAATACGACCAAAATACAAAACACAAAGCACAAATGATGACAATTACACAAAATGAACAATACCAATCAAACGAGACGATCTGACATCATGGGACGGGAGGACTTCATCGTCACCTCTGTTTCAACATTTAACCGTTGGGCTATTGGTGCTCGCCCTGTCCTGCCGAAGCAGGTGGAATCGAGACTTGTACCTGCAAATCCTGCATACAAACGAAGTTGTGTACATGTGCATACATATATCTAAAATCAAAGCATTAAATCGAAATACTGCATTGTGAGAAGGAATCGCAACATAGTAGGGCACTCGCGAACGAGTGATGCCATGTTGTCCTTCATCACACCTATTCTAACAATTATAATATAACCAATAAAATTAACATTTCTAACTAACAATCATCTCATAACATATCTAATTAAATCACTGCATCATAATATAATTCTGAAAATCAACTAACATTACCAACCACAATGTCATATAGAATAATCATGTCTACTAATGGAATAACAGCATCATCAAAAGTCTAACTAACCAAATCACACAATAACAGTACCATCATAGTCACAAGTAGCAAATGAACGCATAGAAAAAATAATAAATCCAAACAGTAAGAGGAGGGTTATTACATTATAACCCATTATTTTCATTATTTTTAAACCAACATTATTTTCACTAGAAATATTTATGGAATCAAATGCATTATCATCTCAACTAATAATATTTTTAGTCTCATTAATATGTTTTTCTCCATCACAAGCACCATCAACAAAGATACACTTATCAGATGATGAACTCAGATCTTCTATAATACAAGAAACATCACATACCAATTTCTTTGACTTCAAAATCTCATTTTTTTGGTTTGATTTTGACATTTACTTCTTGTATAAACCATTCTCTTCTTCTAATTTTGTGATTTCCTTTGTTTGCAAATTATTTTCTTCTTCCAATCTCTTTAGTTAGTGTTCTAAGTCATTAACCAATTTTACTTTGTCCTAATTCTTCATTCCTTTTCTTAATCTCATCAAATAGTTGTAGCTTTTCTTCTAACTCTTTATTCTTTTCCTTAACTTCCCACAAATCTTTTAAAAGTTCATCAACCAGCTTTAGCTTTTCTTCTAGCACTTTATTCTTCTCCTCAATTTGACACAAATCTTTCAAAAGTTCACTATTTTTTCCCTTTAAAAATCCATTCTCACAAATTAAATTTTCTTTTTCTTTTAACACTCTTTTACCGACTTTTCCCATTGATTCAAATAATTTTACTTACCTTACTTTTATCTTGATTTTTCTATAACAATTTCTCTATTTTCCTTCACTCTTCTCCAATGGTTAACAACTTTAACAACAATCTATTTTACCTTTGATATCTATGAACACCATTGCACCATTATCTTTTCTTCAATAGTGCCTCCACTCTTCTTTACACAATTCCCTTTGATTGAATAAATCCTTCAACAACTACGACTGCAACTTGTTTACAATCTTTTTTTGCATTCACTTAGACTGGCAATTTTTAAGCGTTAGCAAAATCTTCATACAAGACACCCAATCATAATAATTTTTTCATTTAATTTAATTGTAGATAAAGGAGTTTACCAATTGAATCCATTATGTTAAATTCCCTCCTTTTGAGATGAGAATTAAAATAAAAAATATATCACCAATTGTTTACCCATTTGATTCTTCTCTTTGCTGCAATATTTCCTACTTTGTTTACCACAAAAATCATGTTGTTCAAACTCCAATCACAACCTGCATAGTTCAGCCAACACTACAAAATCCACAAATTACAGCCCAAGATTTAAACATTCTCTAATCCCATGTTGAATAAAATAAAATATTTGAAATAAAAAAATTTGAGGCACAACAAATAAAAGAAGCACTTTAATTTATATATTCAAAAATATCAAATTATAGAACAACTATGTTGGATTTTGGATAATTACAATGGCAATGTTGCTGCTATATTTATATATTCATGGAATTCTCTAGAATATTTTAGAAAGACAAAGAGACATCCCAAAATGGGAAAAATATGGATGTTTCCATCTTCTAGAATATTGGATAAGTGTAATCTTTATCACTGAAGCTTTTTTTTAAGATATATTCCATAAATAAACATTATTTCCAACACACTGAGCCAAATGAAATCATACTTACAAGAACATGGGTGTTCTTTTGGTGTTGAAACTTACAATATCACACTTAATTCTTTGAGGAAGTAGAGACAATCAGACCAAATAAAAACCACTCTGAGTAAAAGGAAAAGTGAGGGTTTGCTATCTAAAATTCTCTACTTTAACATGCTCCATGAATTTTGAAGAAATTCAAATGTGTTTAATTCAATTGAAAAAATAAAATAAAAGAAACCCTACTCAAGAATCACTATTGCTATGGCCATTGCTAGGCTACTCAAAACTACAATGGATTTTGATTTCTTATGCTCCTCATTCATAATGATATTTTCCATCAACACCACCATTGCCCTCTTTTACTTGGCCTTACAAGTCTTCGAGTTTGAAGGGGAGTATAAACCAAAAAAAAATAGATATGTTATATTGTGAAAGGAGGAAAATTATTGTTTCTTATGGTTTAGGACATAGAACAACAATCTTCTACACTCTCATGTAAGGAAACCCTAGAGATCTCAATCCAAGGATGAAGTAGGGGAAAGAGATCTTGCAATAGGGTGTCCTAGAGTATGATTAATGATTAAAAGAGGGTTCATGGCCAAGCTAGGTCTTGGAAAGACAAATTACATGCAAGATCAAATATGAAACCTAACGATATGCAAAGCTTCACTAAATGACCTAGAAATGAATGCAAAACATAATAGAAAGCTAGAGAAATACAAAAGGGCACCTAGAAAGCCTGTAGTAGATTGAATGGGGACTTCAAATGTTGAAAATTTTGAAATTAATGTAGGTTGGGACTCATATGCTAGACTGGGCGATTTAGTCCCAGATTAGGGTTTTTGGGTAGGAACATAAATCTTGTAGAGATATGTCCAAAACTCTTGAAATCTGCAAATCTAATTGTGCTGGAACTCATACACCAGAAGTGGCATATCAATCTAGTTAGGATTTTTTAGAAAATAGGGATCTGAATCTTCTCTTCAATCTCTACCCTACCTTCTCAACTTTATTTTTGGATTTGAATTGGTGAATTCTACTCCATAGATTTCTTCCAATGATCTTCTAAACATGTTGACAACTTGAATGAGTTTTCAACTTTAACAACCTCTTTCCAATATTTCTCTTTAATATGTCTTCAATCCTAGATCTGCAAATAACACACAAAAGAGAGGGGAAAATGCTATTTTTTTAGTGGAAAGGGGTTTTCCTTGTCCAAAACCCATTTTGGTAACCAAACCTTGTAGTGAAATCAAATAAGATAAAGGAACGATGAGTGAATAAAATGTGATGTTACAACTCACCAAACCCTAACAATAGAGTGTTGGAAACATGTATGAAGTGGCTCCAATGGATGTATATCTTGACTCTTGCTTGAATGTTATAGATCTTGAATTGAATGCTAGTTGGAATCATGAAATCCTACATCAGAATTGTTAGCTCAAAAATAAACATGGTGCATGATGACTTCGACATGATGCTTGATACTTGAGTTATGCTCTAAAACACTTGATAATCAACTCATGAATATTTTTGAATTCTCTTGTAAACACTTGAATGCTCTTGTGAGCACAAATTTTCTATAGTTCATGAATACTCAAATTGCTAGGTGAAAAATGAATGAAATAAGCTTGTATTCATACTTGTTTATGCCAAATTTCCTAAAATTATAACACTACAAGCTGACATCAAATATAGGAGGATAGAATCCCACCAAGAATTTGAATTTAATTTAAATTTGGGCCACATGGTACTCATATTCCAGAAGTGGTGTATGAGTCCCATTGGGCAAGGCTATGGGACACATTTTTCAAGAAAATCTTAGATTCATTTGAAATTAGGATCTAGAGCCTGAAACTTAGGTGGGACCCATATGCCTAAGGTGGTGTATGAGTCCCAGATCACTAAATTTGGTTCATACAATCCAAAAACACTCGAATTATGATTGGATGTTGGTTTATTTTGGGATTATCTTCAGAAAGATGCATTAATTAGGGCTTGTGGATGCAAAATAAGACCAAATAAGGAATAAAGAAGCTTCATTAATAATGAAAACCCTAGATAAGTGTGAAAGTGTGGTACAACACTTTACAACACCTTAAATAAGGTACAATTAAGTTCATCTAGTTCACAAGGGCCTGAGACCTAATGTGAATGTGTTGAACACATTACAACACTAAGTCAGGGCAACATTAAGCTCAATTTAATGAGGACCCAAACAAGTGTGAAAATGTCATGGACAACATTTTTTGACATTACACTTACTCCCCATTTTAGTGAGAGGATGAACTTGCTTCAAACTCACACTAAAGTATATCAACACACATCAAGAGGGGTCCCAATACACCACTACTAGTAAGATAGGACAACAATGATCGAGAGGGGTGATCAATCCCCTAGGATCAAGATCCTATAACAGACCAACATAGGTGCAAAAGGACACACATTAAAAAATGATATAAGGAGCAATACCAAGGCACACTTGCATACACTACCAAAGACAAAGAGAAAAGAAGAAAAAATCAAAAGAAGGGTGGATCAAGTTTCAAACATTTTTCCATCACAATGTGGATTAGATCTAGGTTGTTTGTCCAAAAATTCATGCACACTTCAGGGAAACAAAACTCTAGGCTATCCATTGGGTGAGTATCCAAAGAGGTGAGACACATACACACATGACCGATGTGCGCTCACACACACAAGAAAGTGGCTATGTGAAATTCATGCCTAAGTTTTACTTCTCGTACAACTAGGCCAAAGTTATACATCCTGATAACTGTAATAAGGCACCACACAACAATGAACTTCGAGCTTCATGAGGAAAGAAATACTTCATATGCTTGAAACTCATGAACAAACAAGATGACTCCATAGGCATGCAAATTTTGTTATGCAAGGTGGTAATATAACAAAAAATGCAAATGAAAAATAATGTAATCAATGTTCAAAGGAAACTTTCTTAATTCGTGTAAGGTCTTTATGTTAGGGAACAATGTGCCTAATGTTTGTAAGAGAGGACCAATCAAAGAATGGAAGATTCACAACTTAGGGGATGTAGTGTATCACATCAAGCGACTAAGAGGAATATAATATGCTAAGAGAGATCACGCTCTTAAGGGACATCACACCCAATGTTAACCATAAAGTGAAAGATGAATCACATGAAGTAAGAAGATTGCACCATGAAACATGAAATAAAAAAGGATAATGCCAATGTATGCCTCCACTTTAAAGAAATTACTAAATACCATGTTGTAAGAAATTACTTTAAAGTAGAAAATGCTAAATTCTAACAATAAAGAATAAATGAGAGCTAATTTAGAAATCCCTATACCAAGTCATATGTTTCCAAATAAAACTACATCATGAAAAGGAAAAGACTTGGGTTACCCTGAAAATGAAACCCCAAACACATGAGGGATCCATGGATTCAGGGTCAGTATGTTCTTGCTAAAATGTGTTTAAAGAGCCTAGAATTTCCATTATTCCCAAAATAAGTATCATAGAACAAGAAGAATGACACACACAAAGTGAAAACAAAGAAAAACCTTTCAGGTCAACATGGAAGGGACATGAATGTCTAAATGCGTTGTGTCATCCCTAAAAGTAAAAAACAAGACAAATGAAAAAGATAGAGGAAAATCTTTTGGGTCAACATGGAAGAGACATGAATGTCTCGAAGCCTTGCATCATCCCAAAAAGGAAAATACAAGACAAATGAAAAAGATAAAGGAAAAGATAAAAGATTTATGACATAAAGAAGAATGTAGGTACAAATAGAGGAATGCCACAAAGAGAGAGAAACACCAAATAGAACATCATGGGGATCAAATTACACACATACAATCACCAAAAGAAAAATAAATAATGTAAAAGAACAGTAAGGCACATGTGAGTCAACCTATTAGTAGGTCATCCACATCACAATCATATTCATCGTATATAGTAGGAGGACAACTAGCCAAAGGAACAATAGCAAGTGTCGAACTAGGGTCATTACCAGCTTCAACACTCTTCTTAGGAGAATTATCATTTAAGCTCATGGAAGAGGAAACCAATGTATTTGATTCATTATGCACCTCCTCATCAATTTTAGAAATCTCCTCATGATCATCTAAATTAATCACAATATGAGGTTTAATGATAATACCCAAAAAATAGTTTAGCTCTTGTTGCAATTGTGGTATAGGGTCTTTTTGTTTTGGCAAAGAGGGAGATTCATCATGTATTGCTTCAATAAAGTTTTCATTTTTTTTTTCTTTGTCTGTATCTTTGTTTAATGCTCAAGAAAGAGCATGGCATATATGCCTATGCTCTCTAGCATGTCTATTTCTTTTAGTATGACTTTGAAGTTGTGTTTTTGTAGGAGAAATTTTATCAACCATAGATTTATTTTCTTCCCAAAGGGGAGGAATGGAAGGAACCATGGAAGTTTGTTCAACCACTTTCTCTTTGGATTTATAAACTTGCTTTATTTTAGGAGGTGTGATGGTATTTTTTCATTATCTCTTGGTATTTTGTAGGAGGTAGGAAAAGGCTTTGTCTTAGGTTGGTCTTGGTTGTTTTGGATATCTTTAGGTTCAATCATAATTTTTTCAAGGATGGTAGATTCAGTCATAGTTTGAGGCATGTTTGTAAGGGATAGTTTTTATATGTATGTCACCTTAAACCTTTTGGTAGGATTTGGAAAAGAAATATTCTCATGGTTTAATAGGTTCAATAGGCTCAGGCGAAAAGAAAACTTGTGAAAAGTGTCCATGAGATGACAAAGGGTTAAAGCCACTATGATGGATAGCAAATATTTCATTATCAAAGGGAAACCTTAAGCATTTATGCACAACCGACAAAATGAATTCCATGGGGCATAGCCATGGGTGACCAAGCTTCACATGGAATTGATCCAATGTTAATATGATGGAGAATGATACATCTAATATTTTCAGTCCTATTTGTAAAGGTAAGGTGATCAGTCCCATTGTAGGGAAAGAAAAACTATTACGTGTCTTTATCCATTCTTTGAGTTTATCATATGTTTCTTGGTAGAGCTCAGCACAAGTAAGAATTCCTCAATGATGACATTCTCTCCACATACATGATCAATTAATATCCCATTAGTGGGCTTATTATAGATTCGACTGGCTATGTAAAAAGGACCATCAGGTGCATGTTTAAGTATATCTTTAGATGACAAAGTAATGTCAATAGAATTTTTAGTTATGGCTTTACAAGGTTGAGTTTTGATGAATGAAATAAATCCATTTTATATATTATCCATAGGACCTTTTTCAATAGTATCCATAGGGATTTGTGGAATTGTATACATATTCTCATCATCTGTGTCAACATTCATCACATCATTCTTTGAAGTTTCACTAGATTTGAAAAATTAAATATTATGTTTTGGCATAGGGTTGGTAAAGATTTTCAAATTTTGGTTAGGAGGGGTAATGAACTTATTTCCTTGATCATTAATGCCTAAAACTAATAGACAACTAGAATCAATGAGGGCTTGCACAAGATGTCTAGGATGCTTACATTGTTCCTTATCATGTCCATTTTATTGGTGATAATGGAAATAAGCATTTGATCTAAAGGTTAGATGTAAGGGTTTATTAGGATCGAGAGTTTTGATGGGAGGAAAGGTGATCATATTTTGTTCTAAAAGTTGTGGCATTGTATTATGCAGGGTATTAGCTAAGGGAGTGAATTGTCTAGCTGGATCTTGAAATACGAAAGGAGTTTCCTTCCTTATAGTAGCCACATGGGTATCGACATGTTGAGTTGTTTATTGAGGGGGATTTAGTTGAAGGAATCCTTTATTTTGTTTGCTAAAGGGTTGATAATTGTTTTGGTTTGGAGATTCATACTTCTCGGGATGGCTAGAGGTGGGTTTTGTTTCATGGCTACTAATCAAATTTTGATAATCATGAAGGGAAGTACACAAGTGCATGAAGGAGGGAAACTTCATCATGGTAAGATTATCATGTATCTTATTTTTCAAGTTCTCAATGAACATCCTTTGAAGGTAAGGGTCAGGAATCTTTACATTTATTTGGGAGTAAACTGATTGATAGCATGAGATAAAGTCTGTAATCTTTTCATCATCCTTTTTCTTACATCTCATCAAGTCAGCCAAAGTCATCTTAGGATTCATATGCACATGGAATTTTTTTATAAAGGCCTCTACAAGTTCCTTGAATGAATGAATTGAGTTATCCAATAACAAAGAAAACCATTCTAAGGCAACATCCTTCAAGGATCAAGGGAAAATCTTAGCCAATAGTTTATCCTCTATAATAAAGTCACTACATAGGGAAATATAAGCATAAACATGGTTAGAAGGATCTCCTTTACCCACATATTTCTCAAATATAAGGGACCTCTATACCTTGTGGCATTGATGTTCTGAATATCTCCAAGGACAAGGGGTTTCTTTTGACATAATATGTAAGTTGGACATTTTGATTTTGGTTTATTGTGGAAACTTGATTTTGAAGAGATGAAATGATTTGCAAAATTTGGTTTATGAGGATAATTTTTTGCATTTTGATATGGAGGTGAATAAGGAAAAGGCGTGTGTGTGTTCGAGTGATAAGTGAATAGAATGCTTATAGGAGGTAAAGTTGTAGGAGATATGACTTGCAATACCATCAAGATACTATGGATGCTAGCGGAAACACCCAAGGAAGGTATCACATTACTAGTAGGTTGCATCATTATTGTATCTTGAGGTTTGGTATAGGTAGGAACAAAGGAAATTGTTGTATGAGGAGAAATTTGAACTACTTGATTTGTAACAATGTTTGAATGTAAATGGCAACTAGTGGTTGAGGTAAGAGGTGGTCCAAAAATCTAAATTATGTTACACATAAGATTAACTCCACTTTCAATCATGCTACTCAAACTATATCATATAGCCTACAACATGGAAATAAACAACTCAAACTATTTGAATCGAGCTTTAAAAAGTGTTTTATTCTGAACAAAAGCATAGAGAAGGAACTTGATAAAGGCCATAAAATGCACAATTTCAAATATTTCTTCCAAAATATTTGTGATTTAAATATCAAATGAACTTAAAAACAAAGGTTAGATGCCAATCGGATAATAGTTTAGTTAAAACAATATAACATTCCAGAGAAAAGTAGTGTTCTACCAACTTTAAACTTCTAAAAATACTTCTAAGGAAAACTAAAAGAACTTCCTTTTCAAAAAAAGGAACTTCCAATGAACTCCTTATTTCTATTACTGCCTCCTATTTATAGCTAAAAAGGGAGAACCGCCGCCCACATATTAGAAGTAAATATTTCCATATGCCAAAATCTGATAGCTCGTGATCTAATTGTAGATCTTTTGTTAGGTCATGGAAATATTTTCTCATTAATTCCCAACTATCTCATTTATGTAATTTAGATATTTAGTAGAGATTGATATTTGAAAATAATCAGATCCTAGAAAATAGCTGAGAAAAATCTCATTAACCAATCATGTAGATTGACGACATTGAATCAAAGTTTCCAACCTAAAAACAAGAAAGGCCTAGCATGGTATGACAAACTCCAAAAGAGATTGCTCATGGAGAGCAACATACCAAAATAAAAAAAGATGACATGTCGAGTGGATGTAAAAGCTTATATTTATGAAGACAACCTTAGAGGAAATCACCGTCAAGCTGACACATGCCCTAACTTTCTCCTAAAAGGAGGATGATTAAAAAAAGACACACAACCACCATGTGGCACATTACACATATTTCAAAACAACTTTTTCTTTAAGCACAGATTCATCGCAAAGCCAAAAATGTATAAAAGTTGAAAATCAAAAGAAGATTAATGCAAAATTGCTTCACAGTTCTAGTGACTCACAAGGGGCCTTTGCTTACAGAGGAATGAACCTAGAGCTCTATAAATTATTAGAGTTTGAGGAAAGTGGAATGTTGTACCTCTAAATTCAAATCAACAGGCCAGATGATAGTGCAAAGGATCATTTATCCAACTCAAAGACTTCCTTGAAGGAAATAACTCCCCATCTTGCGAAAATAGCCCCAAGGTGATAATAGAGATGAGAAAGGGGAAAGATATCATGCTTGATTTCATCAATGGTGGTTGTCATGCTTAATCTTGGAAGCTTTGTAGAAGTCCAAAAATAATTTTTGATTGCATCTATGGTCTACTCAATTGATAGCATATCTCCATCTAGTGAGAAAAGATGAGGAAAACCAAAGCTAAGCAGAATATTAAAATACTTATTAATCTCATCGACCCTTTTGTTTAAAACTTCTTGAATCTCTTTTCTCTTTTCTGACTTTGTGGTAGTAGACAATGTCATTTTCTTTGCTTCAGGTGGTCCTCTGATCCAAAATCCTTGCACTTCTTAGGGCCTCATCAATAGCCACACATAATTTGGAAATATGATTTTGCAATTTAGCTACTCGGGGAGCATATATCTGTAGAATTTGGTAGCCATCAAGCCAACCTTTCTATTTAATTCCTTAGCATCCCTTAAAATCTATAGGGCTAGCCTAAGAATGGAAACTGAAACTATGATCCATTCCTAGTGTGTGGATATTAGCTTCTTCAATATCGGGAGGGTCCAAACCCTTCTGTAGTAGTTAACTCCTGATGGAACTGAGCCTCTCTTGCTCTTACATTCTCCTTCATTTGATTCTTCTCTTAGAGGTCATTTGTTAATTTAGAGTTCAACCTTCTAATCTCTTGGTTGTGAGCCTATAGAGCAGACATGATCTTCTATTTCTCTTTCCTTGACCTTTCTACTTCTTATACCATGGCCTTTTGTAGATTATCAAAAGCCTGTGATCGGAAATCATCCATCTCTCTCCGTATGTTTTCTTGAGTACGTTGGTACTTTGCATTTGTCTTGTGCTCAGTAGCAAGCTCAAATCTTAGCTTTTCAATTTCAACATACAGTTGAACCTGTTCACCTTGGGCCTCTTTGAGCAACTTGGTTGCTTCTGCCTACCAATTTTGTATCTGTCTTATGTGGGCCATCTAGACATCTCTGGCCTTGATCTCTATCTACATCCTACTCACTATTTCCCTTACATTTATCAACTCTGCCTCATGATTCTTCAATTTCCTATCTATCCTTTAATAATCTACACATACCACTTTCTTGGTGGCCTTGGTTGGGACCACCTTGTCACGCAAATGAGTTTCACTTAAATCTAGACCCATGGCTTTGATTTCCTAATCTTCCATCTGCATTTGTCCCTTGGGCTTGGACATGAGTGGCTTCATGGTAGTGATCAATAGAGAATTTCACTCTTCATTGAAGCAAGCTTCAATATTCATGGTAGTTGGTTGAACAACATTCTTTAACTATCATTTCTACTTTCTGGCCTGTCAGGCCTAATTGGTTGCATCAAAATTCTCTTAAAGACTCTACGGGGTATCAATGCTTTGTCTGGAAATGGAGGCACTCAAAGGGAGACCAAAAAGGGTGACAGAAGGAGAAACCTTTGATGTATGAGAATGTAAGGAGGTAAATGGGAGTGTTATCATGGAAAATGGTGAGATACCAAATTGAGATTGGGCAAGGGGAAAACCAATCAGGGTGAAAAGAGAAATGGGTATAAGAAGAGATGTTTTCTTGAAAGTGGATGGACCTAGAGTAATGGGGAACATGCATGTTTCAACTCTTTCAATGGGGTTCTTTGATAGGGTGATCAAAGAATCAATAGTGGCCAAAGTGGATTCTACTTACTTAATTTGCAAGGTGACTTCACAAGGTTCATTATTGAAAATGGTTGGGGTTTCATTAAGGAGCAAAATTTTAGGGTTCACAGATGAAGGACTCTTTTCCATGGATGGGGGTAGGGTAGTAACTAGAGATGCAGAGGTAGAAAGAAGAGAGGGAGAAAAACTTACCTAGGTTGTGATGGTCGAAACACCTTGCAGAGTAGACTCCACTTCTTCACCTCTAAATGATGCATCAAGTTTTCCTAGATCTTGGAATTGTCTTCGCTTTGCATTACCAAAACTAATATGTTCTGATCCTTTGGTGGCCAATCCTATCAAAAAATTTCCTTTGATAACCACAATGGACCTTCTTGGGGACTTTCAAGTTGTTTTCCCTTTGCTTCAGGCACTAACTGAGGATGTGACTTGTGAGTTATTTTTCCTTGATCTTTTTTTTTGTTTGATTCCCAAGGCCAGGAAGCATGGAACAGAAGCTCCTCCAGTTCTATCATGGCCTCTACGTCATAAATTTTTTTGAACCTTTCATCATGTGGCCACAATTCTCTGAATAGGACTTTGAGGCACCTCATCTCTTGTTAGAACCTCTAGAAATCTTCCTTCTTCCTTTCTGACCAACCATTTCATTTCAATTACGTGCTGAGGGATTTACCCTTTGGGATGTTCTTTTGATACTCTACCAACACCACATAGAAATTCAGTCATGCTCGTCATTTGACTGGTATGTGGTCCAAGTCAATGTATACTTCTAGTCCTTCCCGAGTCAGATTTTTCCTTAACTCAAAATACTCTTGAATCTCATGTTTCAATGTTGGGAGGTGCCTTGTCAAATTGTAGTCCCATGTCCCACAAATTAGAACCAAGCCTAAGATCACCATTTTTTTTGTAAGCTCACCCCTACCTTTTGCTTCCCCAATGTCACCTGCTTGTTGGAAAAGTTCAAGGGGATCAGGAAAAGCCTTGTCTTATGCCTTTTGGTGCCATATATATTGTCGGTAAGGGTTTCCTGACAACATGCCTCCAAAGAAAAATTATATCTATTACGAATTTGGGGAGTCTAAAAGGATCCCTCAAGAAACCATGGAATCTAATAAATGTAAAATCCTTTCCTAGGAAATTATCCACTGGGGTCTACAGAGTCTTCATCCATTACAAGACCTTAGGAGAGAAATGGCCTCTAGGGCATGGGAACAATTCTTGAAGTACTAGCATCATAAAATAATCCACAAACCAG